>JAADXX010000459.1:0-23095 GCA_023338025.1 Phytopythium oedochilum | reverse complement strand
TAGCTCCTTCGACGCTAGACAAGACACCATCCCGACTACTAACCACAACAGCATCGCTCTGTCCACGTTGAATCAATCCCTCCAGAACTGGGGTGGCAGTGAGGATCCACACCCACGCGGACGGCTGGGTAACTCCACTGTAGGTGCAGCTTCGTCAGGGAGACGGCGCAAGACGAGAGGTGTCGGTGGCGAACCCACCGATGTGCGGGACGGATGCCGATCGAGGAACGCGTCGCCGAACACTAGAGAACCACCCATGAGTTCACCAAGTTCGATCGCTGGATTTGCGGAGACGGCGCCGTGGTGTGCGCAGTTCCAGTCGGTTGCTGCCGAGCATTCACGGAAAGAATGGAGGACGGCATCGTCCGGGCCGTCTGGACAGAGAGCGACACCCATTCTCATGGGTCGAGTTTGAACACAGCGTCGTTTCGCGCTCTAGTCTATTTCTACCCAATGAAAGGTCGGTGTTTGCTAAAATGCACCATTATCTCTCAAATGAGCGATCTGATTGGGCATAACTATTGTAAAGACCTCCCATTGGCTGAAACGAATCGGTGGTGTCGGCCGGCAGCGTTGTGCGGCTCAAAGACGCTGGAGTCAGCCGAGAACGCGCGAGCCATGCCGCTGTACAAGCAGGTGCTGATCACGAACCTGAAGGCGACGCCCAAGGACGTGGCGGCCGTCTTCCAGGAGTGCGCGCGCCTGATCACGTCGAGCGGCGGCGTGGTGCGCTCGACGGAGAACCGCGGCGAGAAGCGCCTCGGCTACGGCGTCGAGGACCGGCGCTGGGGCGAGCTGCAGCGCCACTACGAGGGCAAGCTGGTCGTGTCGCAGTTCAACACGTCGCCCGCCGTGCTGCACGAGGTGGAGCTCAAGCTCAAGAACAGCTTCCCCATCCTGCGCTTCCAGACCTTCCAGATCCGCGACCCGATCGACAAGCTGCTCAACACGCGCACGTCGCTGGACCAGATCAAGGCCGCGCTGCGCGCCAAGCCCGCGTCCGCCGACGCCGTCGCCGCCGCCGCGGTCGAGGAGGACGAGGACGAGCCGCAGAGCACGCTCGAGGAGGACTTCGAGGCCGAGATGCTCTTCGACACGGAGGAGGAGGAGGAGCAGGAGCGCTACAAGCAGTACGTGCCCGAGTGGAAGCGCGACGCCACGTACACGCCGTCGCCGCCGGAGCACCTCAAGAAGTAGGCGGCGCGCGCCATGCTCGCGGGCGGACTGCGTATGTAGTAAGTGTGAGGTCGTGGCGATAGAGGAACCCACAGGACAGCTAAGCAAACAGAAACAAGCACAGCAGGCGCCGCCTACCGCACAGCAGGTCGCGCTTCGCAGCATCATTAACGGCATACCGTTGGCAACATGCACTGTGTATTCCCCCCCTCTCCATCCCGTCGATCTGGCCCATCGGTCTGGCCCGGCGTCCTCATCAACTGCGGAAATAGGAAGGAGCGTCGTCGACTGTCCAGCGAGCGATTCGTGCTCTGTCCGTTGCCACGACCGCTGCGCATCCCCCTGCCCCCCCGCACCTCCAAAGGCGGTCGACCGACGTCAGTGGGCGGCCCCACGCGCGGCCTAGCCGGACTTCTGCAGCTCCTTGCGCAGCTGGTTGCAGAAGTCGTCGTCGGCGTCGTCGATGTCCCAGTCGTCCTGCCACTGCTGCTTGATGTGCGCCTCCTTCTCCTCGGCCTGGGCCGTCCACTCGGCGTCCTCGAACTCCTCGAACTCGTCGTCCTCCTCCGTCACGATGACCAGCGCCGGCGGCTTCTCGCCCGCCGCCGCCGCCGCGTCCTTGCCGCCCGCCAGCTTGCCCTTCTTGTCCGCCACCTTGCTCATGTTCTCCCTTCCTTCGTTTACTATTGGGAGTTTGCTATCGCCGAAAAGATACAGCGACCAACGGTATCATACCGGTATTCGTATAGTAGCCGGTATTGTTTCGCGCGACCTTGGCGCGACCTCCTCACGTTGACGTGAGGTTCCGCTTGCGTGTCGTCCAAAGTGCAACTCGGCAATTGTCGGCAAGGAGAAAGGACGGCCGGCGTCCATGTGGGTCTCGTCCTTCGCGCGTGGCGGCGGCGGCGGCGGCGGCGACTCGGCGGCCAGCGACGAGCGCGTGGCGTCCGTGCGCGCGCATGTCTGGGGCTCGGAACTCGTCCCGCGCAGGCACGGAGCGCGCGGCAGCGAGCGCGCGCCGTTCGGCGTCCAGGACGCACTGACGCTGGCGGCGACGGCCGACATGGCGCTGCTGCGGCGCCTGCGAGCGGTCAACGGCTCGTTCGTGGCCGTGCAGTTCAAGGAGTGCACGCACGTCGCGCGGCTCGTGCTGGTGGCCGCTGCAGACGCCTACACTCGCGACAGAGGCAATGGCGAGACGCACGCGGACGCCGACGCGGCGGACGTCACGCTCTCGCCGCTGCTGGCGTTTAACCTCGGCATCCCGCTGCACGCAGTCAAGGACAGCCACGTCGAGGTGGAGGTAAGTGCGGCCTGAGGCGAGCTGCCGTTGATACCGCCGTGCTTACACGCTCCGGACGCGCCTGCAGGTCTCTCTGCGCGTCGTTTCGACTGTGGAGCTGGGTCTGTCGCCGCCTTCCGCCTCGGCTGCATCGGCGCTTCCGTCGTCGTTCCGAAGACAGCACCAGGAGCACCCGGTGGCAGCTGCATACGCGCTCATCTCGCCGCTGCTCGTGTCCAGTTTGTCGTGCAGCGAACACGCCGTCATGAAGCGTCCGGACGGTCTGCTGGAGGCCGTCCGCAGTTTCTTCGCGTCCGCGCAGGTCCTTCAGGCGGGCGACGTGTTCGCCATTGCGCTACAGGAGACCTCGCAGACGCCAGCGCTGGCCGGAAGCGACCATGCGCGGGTCGCCGCCGCATATGCGCCGTACAAACCCGTCGATATCCCAAGCGCATACCTCGTCGGACAGAACAGCTCGACTGGCGCAGACGCGGCCGTACCATTCACAGCGTCGACAGTGCTGATGCCTCCCGATCTGACTGTTGACACGTCGCTGGTCTTTTTTCGGGTCGAGAAGATCGAGGCCGGCGGAAATCCTGCCATTGCGTTTACCGTCTCGGAAGCCACCGAGCTGGTCCAAGGAACGCCGGTATCTGCGTCGGCGCCAGACGAAACGAGCATCAAGAAGTTCCTGTCCTATTGCCGATACCACGATGCGGCTCGCATTTTGCCTGCGCCTATCGACACGTCGCTACCGACACCGGCGGTGAACAAGCTCTACGATGTGCTGTACCCGTCGTTGCTGTGCGATATCCCGACGTCAGTCCTGCTCAGCGGACCCCGCGGAGTCGGAAAGCGCACAATCGTCTACCAGGCGGCCAAGTACTTGGGTGTCTTGGTCGTAGAGGTGCCATTCACGGAGCTGACCGGCCAGTCCGAGCTTCACTTGCTGGAAAACGTTCGGGAACAAGTCGTGAAGGCACGCGCGCTGTCTCCGTGTCTGCTGTACATCAGCCACTTCTTCCCGGTCGACAAAGAGAATGATGAGGCCGAGCTTCGGATCGGCGCTGCGATTTCCGAGTGCATCCGCACGTTGAGCCAACATAACCACAATATCCCGCTCATCGCGTGCGTGGAGGACAAGAGCGATGTGCCCAAGTACATTCGCCAGTGCTTCTTGTACGAGATGCAGCTGGAAGTCCCGGATCTTCCCGGCCGCGTAGACTTTTTGCGCCATGTTGTCTCGTCGGTGCGTCTGTCGAGCGATGTGGATCTGAAGGAGGTGGCTCAGTTGACCGCTGGTCGAACCTATGGCGAGCTGTCGTCCATTGTCGCTGATGCTGGCACCTTGGCTGTGCACCGAGCAATCGGTGACGACGACGATGACGCAGATGACGAAGGTCTTCTCGAGTTGTTGACTGCGCCAGCAACCGGATTGGAAGTCCCTCCTTCGACTGAGCTGGCTGTCACGGCTGCCGACCTCGAGGCTGCGATCAAGAACCAGCAGGCACAGTCGTCCTCGAACTCCAAGGTCAGCAACGCGTCGATCCCGAACGTAAAGTGGTCGGACGTTGGCGGCTTGGAGAATGTCAAGGACGAGATCCTCGATGTCGTCCAGCTCCCCATCAACCACCCAGAACTGTTCGCCAGCGGCGTCCGCCAGCGATCGGGTATTCTTCTGTACGGACCTCCGGGAACGGGCAAGACGCTGCTCGCGAAGGCCATCGCGACGGAGTGCAACCTCAACTTCCTCAGCGTCAAGGGCCCAGAGCTGCTCAACATGTACATCGGCGAGAGCGAGAAGAACGTACGGCAAGTGTTCGCGAAGGCGCGGAGCTGTCGGCCGTGCATCCTCTTCTTCGACGAGCTGGATTCGCTGGCCCCAATGCGCGGCCGCGGCTCGGACTCAGGCGGAGTCATGGACCGCGTCGTCTCGCAACTACTGACAGAGATTGACGGGCTTAGCGGCGGCGGCAACGACCAGGTGTTCGTCATCGGCGCAACCAATCGCCCAGATCTTCTGGAGACCGGCTTGTTGCGTCCCGGACGCTTCGACCGGCTGCTGTACCTTGGCATCTGTAGCGAGCGGCCTGCGCAGCTGAAGGTGCTCAAGGCGCAGACGCGCAAGTTTACCATGGCGGACGATGTCGATCTGGAGGCCGTCGTCGAGCAGTGCCCTCTGCACTTTACCGGCGCCGACTTCTACGCGCTGAGCTCCAGCGCGCTGGCTGCTGCGCTCAAGGACCGCGTCGAGGAGCTGGATCGCCAGATCGGTGCGTCTTGTTGCTCTGCAGAGCGGGTAATACCTTGCAGTATGTGCTCACGCCTCGCTACTTTGTGCTGTGCAGAGGAGATCAACGCGGCGGACTGCTACTCATCGAGTCCCATGACGGTGCGCATGCTGCTCAACCGGCTGCCGCCCGAGGAGCTGCGCGTCCCGGTGCGGCAGTCGCACTTCTTGTCGGCGCTGGTGTCGGTCGTGCCGTCGGTCTCGCCGGCCGAGCTGGCGCACTACGAGAGCCTCAAGCAGCAGTACAGCTCCAAGTAGTCGGGGCGGGCGAACAGCATAACGCGAAACAAGGCGGGCCGCAGGGTAGACTGGTCGTGTTCGTAGAGCGCTGGCGACGTCGACGCACAAGCTCGCATGTCAGGTAGAGGCCCGCGGACTCTGACGCTTCCCGCATTCTTTGAGCACCGACAGGTTCCGGACGTGATGCGCTGGTCATCCGTCGACGAAAAGGGAGCAAGAACCGTCCTGCCAGGGAAGATCGGCGCCTGTGCTCATGCGAAGCGGCAAGGTGCTAGGTATGATGGAGAGGCGTGCCAGGTGATGACCAGCGCGTGTTGTTCGAACAGCGCGAGCAGATGCCGCGGGCAGGTCGCCATCCCTTTACCTCGCGCTCGTCATGACCATGGCTGCTCCTGGCTGTAGCCTGGAGCGCCTGGTCTGCGGCTCCATATGCCGGCGGAGGCGGATGTCCCAGCGTCACGTCGCGGGATTGGCTTCTTGCCATCTGCCGCCCCGACCTTACCCGCTTGGCTTACGAGTGGGCGTCGACCGCCAGAACGCGCGAGGGCGGCGCCATCGCCCTCACTCGCGAATCTTCCTCCGGCAGAGCACGCCCGCCGCCAGTCGCCATGATCCGCTCGGTCGCCGCGTCGCTCGCCTCTGCGCTGCTGCTCTCGCTCGCCGCCGCCGGCAACGCCAACGCAGACAGCGCGACCAACTCGACGTCGTCGTGGCTGTCGGCGTTCCAGGGCCGCGCGTTCCCAGTCGCGGCGCCCGCGGACACGTGCAAGGTCTGCTTCTACGAGGAGCCCAACTACGGCGGCGCGTCCTACTGCGTCGGCAAGCGCGCCGCGTCGTGCACCGAGGTGGCGCCCATCGCCGCTCCCGGCTCCATCGCCAGCGTCAAGTTCTTCACGTCGGCGGACGACTGCGAGCTCGTGGCCAACATCCGCGTGACGGTGCCGCCGTACGACCAGAAGGTGGACCTCGTGACGGCCGACGTGCCGGCCACGGGCTACGACTTCGTCGTGCAGGAGCTGTACGTCGAGCCCGCGGGCCGCGCGTGCTTCCTCGCGGTCGTGGACGGCGGCCACTACGGCCGCTGCTACACCGAGAGCGTCTCGGCCGTCGAGCCGCGATACCGCGGCCAGTTCCACGAGGTGCTGCTCTTCCGGACGCCCGCGACCGACTTCTACGTCGTCGCGTTCGAGGGCCAAGGCTTCGACGCCCAAGGGCTCTACAAGCGGTTCGCGGCCTCCGACGCTGACCTGGGCATCAGCGCCAGCGGCGGGAAGCTCGTGACGCTCGATGGCAAGATCGAGTCGGTCCAGTACGTCGGTCTTAGTCCGTAAAGTACCGCAAGGTGGAGGTAGAACCCGTTGCAGTGTGACGACGTCGACGTCGATGCGACGCGACGTCGCGAATCAAAAATCCCGTCCTCAGTTTTTGTGTACAGTATCTGTTGCGTAAAGTACTATTCCTCTCGAAACCCCTCACGTCGCGTCCGCCCTTGCACGTCCGCTAAGTATACAACTTCCAAGTCACTTTGGGCACGTGACGGATCGATCCCCACCGCCAGAAAGCAGACAGACGCGCCTGCCTCCGATGCTCGCGGCCTCGGCGCTCGCCCGCGCCCTGCGGCACCGCGCGCTGCTGCCCGACGCGTCCCTGGGCATCCGCGCGGCTGCCCGGCGCCGCCTGCACCGCTGCTGCGCGCTGTCGGCGCCGCCCACGAGCGAGAGCAGCAGCTTCAGCTCGTCCTCCTCCTCCTCCTCCTCGACCTCGCCCTCGTCTTCATCATCGACCAGCCGGAGCGGCGGCCAGCGCTGGGAGGAGCGCATCATCTCGGCGCTCGTGGTGAACCGGCCGGGCACGCTGGCGCAGCTGGCCGACGTGTTCGCGTACGCCGACCAGAACATCTCGAGCCTGTGCGTGCGCTCGACCGTCGTGCCCGAGCTCTCGCGCGTGACCATCTCGTGCGCGCTGCGCGACCGCGACCTGCCCGGGCTCAAGAAGCGCCTGCGCGCGCTCGTGGCCGTCACCTTCTTCCACGTGACCTCGCGCCGCTTCTGCGTCGAGAACCGCCAGCTGCTGCTGCGCTCGCAGCTGCTGCTCATGCTCGAGTCGCCGCTCGCGCCGCCAACGGCGTCGGCGGAGGCCACCAAGCCGCTGCGGCTGCGGCGCCGGCGCTGGGACCAGCTGCGCGCGCTGCTGGACGAGTTCGGCGTCGAGCAGGTCGGCTCCGCGCGCGACGAGCCCAAGATCCTGCCGCCGCTCACCAACTGCTCGCGCATGGCCGACGCTGCTGCGGAGGAGGAGGAGGAAGGTGTCAACTCCTCCTCCTCCTCCTTGACGGACACGGAGCCCGAGCAGCAAGACGTGCTGCTGCTGCACGCGGCGGACGACCCCGAGCGCATCGACCGGTTCCTCGAGGCGCTGCGGCGCGCGCGCTTCCGCGTGCTCGACCTGCAGCTGTGCGGCCCGCTCTTCCTCGACACGTCCAACTCGACGTACGACCCGCAGAGCGCCGCGAGCTTCTCGCGCGAGGTCGGCGCCGACGTCGAGCGGCTGCTACTGGCGCCGGTCGAGGACGCGGGCGATGGCGCACTGCCGAGCGCCAGCGCCAGCAAGACGGCCGCCATCCTGCGCGAGATGAACAAGCGCGCGAGCCCCGTGCCCGGCCACGGCGACACGCGGCCCATCCGACACGGCAACGGCGGTGGCGCGGGCGACGACGTGGACGCCGACGTCATGACGCGCGTGCCGGCCGCCTCGACCTTCCAGCTGCATTCGGACGCGCAGGGGTACTTCACCAAGGAGCGGCTGCGGCTGCACGCGCGCATCGCGCACCAGCTGTACGAGGCGGCGCCGCAGGGCGTCACGTTCCCCAAGTTCGTGCTGCTGCTCGGCGTCCCGGGCGCCGGCAAGTCGACCATCCTGAGCCACCTCGACATGGTCGGCCAGCTCTCGCTCGCCGACTTTGTCAACTTCGACGTCGACGACATCATCGCGCTGCTGCCCGAGTTCTACCACGCCATGCTCAACGTCGGGCTCGGCAACGAGGGCGCCGCGACTGCGACTGGAGCTGCGACTGGAGCTGCGACTGGAGCTGCGACTGCTGCAGGCGGCGGAGAGCGCAAGCGGCCCTTGCTGCCCGGGCCGCAGACGCGCTACCAGCTCTGCCGCGACGAGGCGCGCTTCATCCTCAAGAAGAACCTGCACAGCGCCATCATGTGCCGCAAAAACATCATCCTGCACGGCAGCGGCAAGTCGTTCGCGAGCTACGCGGGCGTGATCGACCAGGTCAAGTCGGCTGGCTTCGACACGCACGTCGTCTGCCTCGACGTGCCGGTCGCCGTGGCCTACGAGCGCGTGCACCGGCGCAGCAACAACGGCTACGGCCGCGACGTGCCGCGCGACGTCATCGACGTGGCCGCCGGGCTCGTCACGCGCAACTTCAAGCGGCTCGCCACGCGCGTGCCCAACGCGCACCTGTTCGACAGCACCAGCCTGCCGCCGCGGCTCGTGTGGAGCAAGCAGCGCGCGCAGGTCGTCGAGCAGGACCCAAGCGACGACCTGCAGCGCAAGTTCCAGCTCTGAGCGACCGCTTGTCTCCAAAGGGACCAACCAACCGCCTTGACCTTGCCCACACTGCCCGCCGTCTGTCTGCGTCTCTCGGTAGCTGCGTCCGTCGCGGACTCACACGATCTCGGACGGGCCCAAGACCTCGGTGTCGGCCTCGCGGTCGCTGTCGCCGTCGTCCGACCCGTCGCGCGCCAGCAGCTCGGCCGTCAGCGCGTGCTCGTCGCGCTCGACGGCGACCGCGACCGCTCCCTCGGTCTTCCCGCGCCACAAGCGTCCGCGTCCGTGCCGCGCGAGCTTGGCGTTGCTCGTCCCCAAGTCGCCCTGCCGCCCCTCCAAGTGCTGCCCCAAGCGCCGACACGCGCACGCCGACGGCTCGAGACGCGAGAAGCTCGCGTCCGAGATCGCCGTCGTCGACGGAGCCCGCGAGGGCGGACGGCGCGGAGACGGCGGCTGCTGGTCGGGATCGCCGCGGAGGTGCACGCGGCCCAGCAAGTCCGCCAGGTCGCCGATCCCCTGCCGGCAGCGGCGGCGATGCCGCTGGTCGGAGACGTCGCGATGAGCGTTCTGGCGGTAGTGGCGGCGCGAGTAGAAGCGCCGACGCTCCCTGGACCCGCTGACGACGGTCTCCGCGCCGTCGCTGGCGTCGTCGCCCACGTCCAAGCCCTCCAACTTGTCACTGCCAGTTGCCAGAGCGAGCGACGACACCGACGACGACGCTGACAGCGGATCCGGCGGCCCGATGCTCTGGAACAGCCGCGCGTTCGCTTCGTCCACTACGTAGCGGTGCAGCGCCGTCGGCTCGAAGCCCGCGTCGTGTCGCCAGTGGTGCAGCAGTCCGGCGTCCATGAACGCGTTGCCCAGTCGGTCGGCCTCCCCGTGCGTTCTCGAGGCGCCAGCCAAGCCGATCCGCCTGGCCAGCGCCTCGCCCGTCCAGACCTGCGCTTCGCTCGTGCTGCTCGACGCGTCGACGCCTGCCGAGGCGCTATCATCGTCCGAGAAGGCGAGCAAGCACCCCACGAACTCGGCCAGCGCCTGCTCCTGGACGCGCTCGAGCGCAGAGACGACCTGGCTGGCCGTCGGCCGGCTGCGCGCGTCCGGCTCCCACGTGCGCTCGATGACCTGCCGTAGCTCGGGCGGCACGCGCATGTTCGAGGCGTCGAACGTCGGTCGCTGGCCTCGCAGCACGGCCTCGAAGATGGCGAGGTGGCTGCCCTGAAGCGCTGGGAACTTGTCGCGCGTCGGGAAGAGCACGTCCCAGAGCGTCATGCCGAGCGCGTATACGTCGGCCGCCTCGGCGTACAGAGCCGTGCCCGCCCGCCCGCTGATGAGCTCTGGCGCCATGTACTCGACGGTCCCGCGCACGGTCATGCGGCGCGCCGAGGCGATGTCGGCGGGCGATCTGGCGCTGGTGGCGCCGTCGGACGCAGACGTCTCGCTCGCGCTGCCAGGCTCCAGCTGCTGCTGCTGCGACTGCTGCTGGTGCTCGCGCGGGAGGCTGCGCGACTCGCCAAAGTCCGTGAGCTTGACGCGGTGGCGCGCGTCGACGAGGAAGTTGGACGGCTTGATGTCGCGGTGCAGGAACGGCGGCGAGAACGAGTGTAAGTACGCGACGGCGCGCGCTGCGTCCAGCATGTACGCGATCTCTACGAGCGCGTCCCGGTCCTCCTTGTGCGCGGTATCGAGGCGCGCGGCCCTGCGCGTGGCCCTCCGGTGCTGCCTCTGCGCTCCGTTGCTGGTCGAGAGCGCGCGCGTGACGACGTCAAGACTGCCTTGGCAGAGCTCGGACACGAGGCAGATGGTCGGCGGCAGCACGCACATGCCGAGGAAGCGCACGATGTTCGGGTGGCGCAGCGACCCGCACAGCGCGGCTTCGTGCGAGAAGGCGGCCACCGTCTCGTCCGTCAGGTCCGCTGGCGTGTACACCTTGACGGCTACGTCCAGCCGCGAGCGCAGCACGCCGCGGAAGACGGCGGCGCTGGCGCCCGCGCCGATCCGCTCGCAGACCTCGAGGTGCGCGAAGTCGATGATCAGCTTGCGGTGCATCTCGATCAGCACGTGCAGACCCTGCGACGAGATGCGCTCGTGCAGGTCTGGAGCGTTGCTGCTGGTCTGGAGTCGAAGGCACAGGTCGCGCTGGAGAGCGCACGCGCGCTGGCCGAGCCCGCGCCAGTGCTCCGTGTCAGCCTTGAGCACCCGCCAGACCGCGAGCGGCAGCAGAGCCGACCACACGACGGTCGCGAACACGAGCGCCGACCCGGCCGACGCGCTGCGGAGGAACGCCAGCGAGCTCGCGAGCTGTAGCCCGTGATACATGACCGCGAACGCGCAGTACTCGCGCAGCGTGCGGCGTGACGCGCGCGCCGGCGGCCGAAGCACCAGGCGCACGTAGAAGGCGAGCACTCCGAGGCGCGCGATCGGCAAAAGCCACTGCTGAACGCTCGACGCGCCGGCAAGCTGCAGCGCCAGCGCGATGGGCAGCGAGTAGCTCGCGAGCGCGAGTGTGAGAAGCGCCGAGCGACGCAGCGCCGGCAGCGACACGCTCTTGTGCAGCAAGAAGACGGGGACGAGCAGCTGCGCGAACTGCCGGCCGGCGTACTCGGCCTCGCAAAGAAGCAGCAGAGGCACTGTGCGGACGGACGCGCCGCTGAGCGCCAACAGCGACGCGAGCGCCAGCGAGAGCAGCAAGAGCGTGGCCGCGCTCAGCGACCAGAGCAGCGGCTCGAACGCCGGCAGGATGAGCTTGCGCGCCGCGCCGGCGTCTCCGCGCAGCGCCGAGTGCCGGTTGCGCCGCAAGTACGCGAGCAGCAGCACGCAGGATGTCAGCAGCAGCGAGTGCTCGACCGCGTCCGCCACGTGGACGGCCGTGCGCGCGGACCCGTCCGCCGCCGGCAGCGTCATGAGGGAGTGGAGATGGCAGTGGTCGAGGTGCTCGCGTGGCGGCGATTGGAAAGTGGGGGATAGAGCGTCTAGCCACCACGACGGTCGATGGCGGACACCGATCCACGGTCTTCCACTGGTCTGTCGTGCGCGGATCTTCATGGGACTGGTGGCGATTGATGTGTGGAACATCGAGTGCCTGAGCTACGACGCTCACTGACGGACGGCAAGTATTACTCGCTGCGACGCGAACGAAGCTCCTGGTCGTTTCCCCTTCGATGTCGAACGCACACACTTTGCGCGAACGAGCCGCGGAATCCACCGAGCGGACGACGCAGCTCGAGAGGTGAAACGCGCCGCCGTAGAACGTCGCTTGCGCTCGTCTTTCACGTGCGGATGGCGTTCGGAGCCGATGATGCATTGGATCGAACGAAGAGACTTGTCCACGTTGAACTTGTGATGGGACGAATAGTCGCGCGTGATCTCCTCCTGCCGCGTCACACGTTGCAGCAGCATCCATTGCTGCGCCAAAGGTCACTCGCTCCTTCGAACGACCGCCTCGTGGGCCAAAAGGCTGCCAACATCGTCGCGACGGCCTCGCTCCTGCAGCCATGACGCAGCCGCCGCGATATCCAGCTGGTCGCTGTCCGGGCAAGGCCCGCAAGAGCCTCCGTCATGGCGAAGTCTCCGCTCCACGGTCGCAGTCGCTTCAGAGACTCCAAGACGCTCTGCGCGCGTCGCTAGCAGGCGTCATCATCGCCGTCGGTGCGTAGCCGCCGCTCTCCAGCCCGTCGCGCGCTCTAGACTCACGTCCTCCGTCTCCCAGTGGTCTGTCCGTGCGCGATCGGGTTCGCTAGCGTCATCTACGCGCACCCGGCGTTCGCGCCGGCGCTGCCGCTGCTCACCAAGCTCGTCTTCCTGTCCAGCGTCGCGCACCAGCTCGTCATCTGCGCGCTGTCGCCGCTGCCCTTCGCCATTGCGCAAGTGCAGGACGCCGGTCTACTCTTCCTCTCGAGCATGGCCTCGGCCATCGCCACGTCGCTCGGGCCGAGCGTCCCGCTCCACGAGCGCCTCGCGACTGTCGTCGTGCACCTGAGCATCAGTACCACGCTCGTTGGGCTCGGACTGCTCGCGATTGGCCGCGCGCGGCTCGCCAGTCTCGTTCAGTACCTGCCTTCGCCCGTCATCGCCGGCTACCTGGCCTTCATCGGGCTCTTCATGGTGCGCGGCGGTGTCTCTCTGGCCACGGGCGTGCACCTTGCCACACTGAGCGACTGGAAGCAGTTGATCATGGGAGAAGACAGAGTCCGAAGCTTGCAACTACTCGCACCCGCGCTCCTCGCCGGCCTCTTCCTGTCCGCGCTCACGTCGCGCTTCCCGCGCCACTTCTCCGTGCTGTTCCCCGCCTGCTTGGTCGCCATGCCCGTCGCCTTTTACATCGCGTTGTGGCTCGTGGGTGTGACCATGGACGACGCGCGTACTGCCGGGTTCCTCCTGGCGCCACCTCCAGACCAGGCAGCCTCAGCTTCGCTGCTCGACGCGTACCAACTCTTCGACCTGCGCGCGGTGCACTGGTCGGCCATGTTCCCGAGCCAGCTGCTGTCGCTCGCGAGTATGCTCGTCATGGTCGCATTCGGCTCGTCGCTCGACATCGCGTCCATCAGCATGGGGACGGGCTGCAGCGTCGACTTCGACCAGCAGATGCAGACTGTAGGCGCCTCCAACGTCGTCAGCGGCCTCGTGGGCGGCGTCACGGGATCATACATCTTCAGTCAAACGCTGATCAGCCACCACTTCCGGCCGACCGGGGACGGTCTCTCGTCGCTGTCACGCCTCAGCGGTCTAGCCCTCGCCGCGTGCGAGCTCTCGATCGCCGCGCTGCCCTTCCCGCTAATGACGGTGCTGCCCAAGTTCCTCTTCGGCGCCGTCATGGTCTTCATTGGCATCGAGCTGCTCAAAGCCTGGCTCGGACACGATGCCTTCCAGAAGCTAATGCTCGGCGAGTACCTCACCGCACTCGGCACCTTCCTCTGCCTCAACGGTCTCGGGGTGCAGCTTGGTCTGGCCGCGGGCGTGGCACTTGCGGCGCTGGCCTTCCTCGTCGAGTACGCGCGAGCTCAAGCCGTGCGCGTCGTCCACAAGACGAGCAACGTTATCCGCAACGCCGAGCAACACCGGCTGCTGTTCTCGAGCGTTGAGGCGGGTGACAGAGGCGGAAGCAAGCAGCAGTCGGTCGTGACGGTCGAGCTGCAGGGACACCTCTTCTTCGGCTCAGCCACGCGCGTCCAGAACGTGGTCAAGAGCGCCGTCTTTGTGCCGTCCCAGTCGGCTCACTCGCGCGCAAGACACGCTGCGAGTGGCTTTGAACGGCCTGGCGGTGGCAGCGTCTGCTCGACTGCGACCACGATCGCCACGAGTTCCTCGTACTCGGATCTCTCGTCCCACAGCGACGAGTACGAAAACTTGCCGCTTCTGAGCCGTGACGCGTCTATCCCGATGTATGGAGGAGCTGATAGCGACGCCTGTGCGCTTGAGACGCTCGATGGGAAGCCTGCCGTCGAGCGTCGCGACTTCAACGGCCACGCAGTCTTCCACCCAACGCGCACGCACTTTGTCGTCTTCGACTTCACTCGCGTTTCGGGCGTCGACGCCACCGCCGCGCGTGCCTGCTTCTTGGCGCTCAAGGTGCTGCTGGACCGAGCCGAGATTTCGGTCGTGTACTGCGGCATGAGGTCTCGCATCGAAGCACTTCTGCGCGCCAACGGAGTGCTGCCGCTTGACGACCAGGAGAATGACGACTCCTTTCGCTTCTGTCGCGTCATGAAGGACTTGGACCTGGCGCTTGACTGGTGCGAGCAGCAGCTAATCGCGGACGCTTCGCGGCACCTCCGACCGCTGTCGATCGAGTTCGACACGCCTCTAGTGGCGTGCTCCCCGCCCTCGGAGTCGGCGTTGTCGCTTCCCAACGTGTTGCGAGCCTACCTCGACCGCTCGGACAGCCATGTCGACCCGACCATAATCGTCGTGGAGCTGGCCAAGCACTTCGTCATAAGCCTCTGCCACCCACACGCCGAGGTCTTTGCACTAAACGATCCCGCCGACGAATGGTTCGTGCTGCTGTCCGGCCAGGTTGAGCTCTTTACGCCCGTCCCCGGCTTCCCAGCATTGGTGTCGACCGTGGCGCCGTCCGGAGGCGAGTTAGTGGGTCGAGTGCGTCCGGGGTGCGTGTTCGGTGACATGGACTTTGTGTTGAGGCAGCCACGCGTCGTAGCGGCAGTTGCTACCGCGCCAAACACGCTCGTCGCACGCATGGATCGTCTCCAGATGGCTGCGCTACGCCCAGAGCTGGCGCTGGTGCTGCACCAAGTGCTGCTGTGTGCGTCCGTCATGACGGTCAACGAGAAGCTGCACTCGCTCGCGATTTGATGCAGCGGCAGGGGTACGCCGATCATCCTCGCTGCCGACGCCGCTGGAGGATCTCCAGCACCTGGACACAACAGACGAACGTCAGCAATGCAGATAATTCATCAATACAATGCACAGTCTTGACGTACTCCTTCCGATCCGAGAGGCGGTGGCACTGCTCGGCTCCTTGAATCATCGCCTGTGGCTGGTGCACCGTCCTGCTGGTTGCCCGGCTCGGGTCGCATCAGCTGCGACTTTAGCACGCTGCGGACGTGTTCGGGTACGTCTCCCGTCACTCGCTCGTCGTCGCCATCACGGTTCCCGTCCGTCCATCTGCCGCTTAGCTTTGCTTTGCCCGTCGAGGTACCGGGTGCGAGCGCTCCGAGCCGGCTAGGCGCCGGGACCTTCAACGCTGGAGCTAGCGCCGCGAGGGCTGGAGCTGCCGACATGGGGCGAGCGTGAGTCGCCGTCACTATCAAAGACGCTGCCCGACGCGTGCGCTTGGTCTCAATTGGCTGGGGAACGCCGTACACCGTAAGTGGCTGACGATACCGCGGCAAGGTCGAGGAGCTCGCTGCCTCGCCGTCTCGGCTCTGGCTGCTGACTCCCTCAAACGCGGTGCGCAGCTGCCGGCAGCGGTCGGTGAGCTCTGCGATCAGCGACTCCTTCTCTCTTTGAACCAGCTCAGACCGAGCCAAAGTCAGCCGCTGCACTTCCAGCTCCGTGTTGGCGTCTATCAGCTGCGAGTCCCGGACCGCAATCTCGTCCTCAAGCGCTAGAGCATTGGCAAAGAGCATGTCGAGGTCCGTCTCGACCCAGGCACCGACGCATACGCCCAGGTCCTCGTACGCCTGCCCCACGACCCGCGACAGCAACTGGAACATGGCTCGACCAGATTCTCCGGTGGGGCTCCCGCCTCTCTCGGCGCTCTTCTTTGCCTGGAGTCGTTTCCTTCTCTCCCTACCGACCGAATCCAAGCGAGTCGGTGATGCTAGCAGCGTGGACAAGTCCACGGAGATCTCGTCGCCTTGCTGTTCGCGGCTACACAGCGTCTCCAGTCGCGCGAGGACGCGCTTGCGCTCATGGGCTACGCGCAGCCCTAACTGGTCGCCAAACCGCTTCTCCATCTCGAATCGAAGCTTCTTCTCGAGCACCGCCCGCCCTCCATCGTACAGCTCACTTGGCGTCGCAGCTTCACCAGAACCGTCATGAAGGGCACGATCAGCCAAGAATCCCGTGACCGTACGCTCCAGCATGTCGCCGCCACTGTCGCCAGCATCGCAGTGGGCCTGCCACTCAAGCAGTGCATCCTCGAGCGCTTGGAACCGGGCGTCGAGTCTTTCGAAGTGCTGCTGTTGCCTCTCCAGCTCCGTGACGTACGCGTGCTTGGCCTCGTCCACACGCGTCAGGTCTTCAACTCTGCGAGCGCTCACGTCTAGTCTGAACTGTAGCTCGGCCCGCTCGTCTCGCAGCTTGTCACACTCCCGCTCCAGCTCCGAGACTCGCTCCTGACCAACAACCAGCTCCGTTTTTGCTTCTGCCAGCAGGCTCAATGAACGCGCCAACTCTCCCTGGACTTTGGCCTTCTGGTCATTCGTCTGCTGCTCGCGCTTGTCGCTCGCGCGCTGCTCCCGATCAAGCTCGACGATCTGCTGCTTGGTGCTCGCCAGCTCCTTGTTGGCCGTCTCAAGCGCCTGCCGCAGATTCTGCTCCACTAGCTCAGACGCCGTCAGCGCCATCCCCTTGAGTATCGGCGACCCCGCAGGGTCTGAGCTCCCTCGTCCCGGTGAAGTGGACCCGACCGCGGACGACGACACGCGGTGAGTGCTACTGTTGTGCCGGTTTCCGCCGCCGCTACTCCGGCTGGCTAGCAACGTGTTCTTGAGCTGCTCTGCCTCGCGGCGACTCGTGCGCAGCGCCTCCAGCAGCTGCTCGTTGGCTGCCTCCACGTTGGTGTAGGCCGACCGGAGATCCTGCAGCGTCGCGTGTAAGTGCGCCTCGCGGTCGTGGTGCGCCGCCGTGATCTCCTTCACGTGCTGCTCGTGCAGCACCTCGCGTTGCCGCGCTTGCTCCGTGCGTAGACACGTCTCGAGCGTCGCGAACCGATCCATCTCCTTCTTGAGTGCGCAGCGCGTGCGCCGCAGCTTGTCCTGGTACATGTTGCGTTGCGTGACCAGCGCACGCCTGGTCGACTGCTTGGTGCGCGCCAGGGTCTCGGCAAGCGTCTCGCTAGCAGCATCCGCATGCCTGCCGATCTGGCCCATCAGCGCCTCTAGCTCTCGGTGGATAGTTTCTTCCGCACAGTCATTCAAAGCCGACACGTGCTTTCGCCACGCTGTCTCGCCACGCACGAACACGGCGTCAGCGTCCGCCTGCGCCTGGACACCCTGGAACGCGCTGATCAGGGCGTCTGCGGCTGCGTGGAGCTGTTTGTCCAGCGCCACACGCCACTCGCGGAACGGCAACGACGTCTCGAGCGGGTCGTCGTCCTCCACGAATGCGGTGATGTCTGGGAGGTCGTCGGCTGACCCACCGGACGCTGCGGTAGCCCCGTCAACTCCCTCGCTCGCTCGCTGTGAACCGTTCACGCTGTCGCCACTCCGAGTCGCTTCAGACAACGGAGCGACCGTCATTGAAGAGTCCAACGGACCGACAGGATCGTGAACATCGCTCGACGCCGCATCGGCTTCCGTCCATAGCGGCATTGGTCACCGCGAGGCGACTCCTTCAGCTCTGACTTTGGAGTCCGAGACCTCAGACTCGACAAACAGGGACGCCCTGAAATAGAGCTGCTAGCTGACCTGCCTGCCAGGAACAGCACACAGCGCTCGTATATATACGACCTCTACCCCATCGACCGACCAAACGACGTGCCAGACAGGAGATACTCAACACGCCGCGCACCTTTTGCGTTCATACGTCCACGGCTCGCGCGTCGCTTATCCTCGTCCGGGGCCCCCGGTCCTCTATCCATCCACCCTGCTCACGCGCCTAGGTACCTCCGCGCCGCCCTCTACTTGGGCAGCGAGGCGGCGATCACAAAGTCAAAGCCGAAGCGCACCTTTCCGCCGGCGAGCGCTTCGCCCACGCGCGCGTCCAGGCTGTCGAGCTCCGTCGCGAGCGCGCGAGCGAGCGCCTCGTCGCGGAAGAGCGGGAGCTGGTTGCGCGCCACGGTGATCTGGCGTTGCACCGTCTCGCGGGTGTACACGTTGGCCATCTTGATGCTGCCGAACTCGTCCAGGCCCGCGATGCGCAGCTGATGCTGGTACCACGTCATGGGGAACTCGCGGTAGCAGCGCCGGCCCGCCAGCAGGATGCACGCGTCGCGCGAGCGCGCCATCTCCTGCAGCAGCGCGCCGGCCCGCGTCTCCGTCTCGCTCGCGTCCGCGGGCGCCGCCGACTCGCTCAGCGGCTGCAGCCCGATCATGTACATGCGTCCTCCGGGCTTGAGCAGCCTGCGCAGGCGCTCGCACACTTGCTCCTGTCGCCAGGACGCGGTCGGTTAGCCCAGGGCCACTAGTACACGAAGAGGAAGAGGCACCGCGCGGACCTGGTAGAATGGCGCGAAGCCCTCGACGGCGCCGATGAGGTAGTCTGCGCGCGAACGGCGTCAGTCGTCTTGTCTACTGGCTCTACTAGGAACCAAGCGCGAGAACTGCGGACCCGCGACGACGACGTCGAAGGGCGCCTCGCCCGACAGGAAGGCCGCGTCCTGCCAGTTCCCGGCCTCCACGCGCAGCGCGTCGGCGCCGCCCGGCAGCGGGAACTCGCGCTCGAGCGCGGCCGCGAGCGCCGGCTCGCCCGTGACGGCCACCATGGACGCGATCTGGCCGCGCGCCAGCCCCGTGAGCCAGCCCAGCGAGTGGCGGCCCGTGCCCGCGTCCAGCACGCGGCCCCACGGCCGCGCCTGCGCGCGCTCGTGCTGCTCGATCCACTGGAACAGCGCGTCCGTCTTCTTGCCCGGCGCCATGCTGCTGCTGTTGATGAGCGAATGCTCGACTTTAAAGGGAAAGGTGGCGGTATTATTATGTAATTAACTTTAAACTAGGTCCAGATGTGAGTAGTTGAAGTGGTCAACGCTGTTTGGGGTGATGAAATGGGGTAATTATCGTAAAACTAGGTCTAGAAGCATGCAGCTGAAGTGGTCCACGCCGTTTGCTACATCGAAGCCACGTCACACAAGGGTGCAACGGCCCCCCACACACACATATCCGGAAAGGCGTCCAAGCTCCCAAGCGCCTGACAGCAAGCAAGCACCATGGCCAGGAACCCGCGCGTGATCGCGCTCTTCGACGTGGACGGCACGCTCACGGTGGCGCGCAAGGCGGGTGCTCGGCAGCGTACTGTACGCTGAGGGCGAAGCGAGGGGGGCTGACGCGTGGCGTGGACAGACGGCGACGCCCGAGATGCTGGCGCGCCTCAAGAAGCTGCGCGAGCAGATCACCATCGGCGTCGTGGGCGGCTCGGACCTGGTCAAGCAGAAGGAGCAGCTCGGCGAGAACGGTGCGTGCCCACTGCTCTTTGTGGGACGCGGCGGGCGCCGAGAGGGGCTGACGACGCGACACACGGACCGGCGCAGTGGTGAACGAGTTCGACTACAGCTTCTCGGAGAACGGACTCGTGGCGTTCCACAACGGCGTCAAGGTGGGCGAGACGAACCTCAAGACGCAGTACTCGAACGAGCAGATCAACCGCCTGGTCAACTTCTGCCTGCGCTACATCGCGGACCTCGACATCCCGGTCAAGCGGTGCGTGCGTGCGTCCGGCAGCGACGGGGAGCGCGGCCTTGAGGGGGCTTCCGAGGCGCTGACGTTGACGCCTGGTGGTCTGCTTGGCTCGACAGCGGCACGTTCGTGGAGTTCCGCATGGGCATGATCAACGTGTCGCCCATCGGCCGCAACTGCTCGCAGGATGAGCGCGACGCCTTCGAGCAGTACGACCACGTGCACAACGTGCGCAAGGCGTTCGTGGAGAAGCTCAAGCAGGAGTTCGCCGACTACAACCTGACCTTCTCCGTCGGCGGCCAGATCTCCTTCGACGTGTTCCCGGCGGTACGTCCGCCCTGGGAGCGGCACACACCCTTGTCTGTCCGCTGACCCATTGGCGCGTCCACAGGGCTGGGACAAGACCTTCTGCCTCCGCTACCTGGACCCGAAGGACTACGACGAGATCCACTTCTTCGGCGACAAGACGCACGAGGTACGACGACGCTCCCTACTGCTGCTGTCCCCCCCGAGACCGACTGACGGTGGCTGGCGACACGCAACAGGGCGGCAACGACTTCGAGATCTACTCGCACGAGCGCACGATCGGCCACTCGGTCACGTCCTTCGAGGACACCATCAAGCTGCTGGACCAGCTCTTCCCTTGAGCAACGCGCCATCGACCGCTGTCGTAAGAGACGGACTGGCCCTGGAGCCAGCCGATCGGCCAGCGCCTTGCATGCTGGATCTCGTACAACCCTCCCGACGCCAGGAGACGGAGCATCGGAGATACAAATGGACCTAAACAGGCAAGCTCCTTTACGTGTTAGCTACTTCTTGGAGCGCGTGCGCTGACTCGAGGCGTCGTCGTCGAGCAGCACGTCGTCCTTGCCGAGCACCTTGGCCATCGGGTCGTCGCCGCGCGACTTGAGCAGCTTGTACGCCTCCATCTCCTCGGCGTTCACCTCGTAGTTGCCCATGGAGTTGTACTTGCGCTTCTTGTCGTCGGTCTCGGCCTCGCGTTGCTCCTTCGCCACCTTCTTCATCGCCTTCTTCAGCCGCTTGGCGTCCAGCTCGGGCGTCAGGTTCTCGCCGTACAGCTCGCTGCGCTTCCGGATGCCCGCGTCGCTCTTGGAGCTTCCTTCCTCGCCCGCCTTGCTCGGTGGGAGCATCGCGCGCTCGGTCGCCACGATCTTGGCGGCCTCCAACGCCTTCTTGCCCTCCTCGCCGGTGCAGTACGACTTGCGCACCTTGGAGTGGCAGCACGCGTACCCCCACGCCATCTCGGCCCGGTCGAACCACGAGCCCCAGATGTTCGTGTGGTTGTTCTCCAAGGCGTCCTCGACGTACTTGGAGCGCACGGGCGCGCGCTCCAGGCCCTTGACGACGCGGCCGTCGCGCGAGTACTCGACGTAGCTCTCGGTCTGCGCGAGCAGCAGCTCCTTGGGCGGCGCGGCCAGGTGCTCCTGCCCGCCGTACCTGTCGATGATCTTGCGGCTCTTCTCCTTCTCCAGCGCCGCCTTGCGCTCCTCGTACTGCTTCTTGAGGAACTCGGCCTGCGACGGATTGGCGATCTCGTGCACGTCCGAGCCCTTCTCGTACGCCTCCCAGGCGAAGAGCTGCTGCGACGCGAACTTCTGCGCGTCGCCCGTGAAGCGCACGGCGTTGTCGCCCACGAAGGCCGAGTCCTCCGGGTTCAGCTCTGGGTTCGGGTTGTCGCGCATGGAGCGCGTCTTCGGGTCGTAATACGCCGAGTTCGGGTTCAGGTTGCGCAGGTACTTGGCCGTGTCCTCGCGGATGCGCAGGTTGCGCACCGTGACCTTCATCTGCGCGCCGCCCACGCCGCCCTGGCGCGCGACGCGCTCCGTGAACATGGGGCCCTCGTCGCGATCGCGGAACTCCTCGTCCTCGGACCCGTCGCCGGACTCGTAGTCCGAGTCCGAGTCGCTGCCGCCGTCGCTCCTGGCCGCGTCCCTGCCCTCCCCGCCGCCGCCGCCGCCGGCCGACTGGGCCTGCAGCTTCTTGTTGACCTTGTCCATGCGCAGCTTCTTGCGCGCGGCGTCGATCTTCTCGTAGCGCGCGATCGTGCGGTCATGCTCGCGCGGGTCGTACCCGAGCCACTGATCGCGCTTGGCGTCGAAGGCCAGCTTGCCGAAGCGCTGCGACCGCACGTCCACGAGCGCCTCGTCCGCCTTGATGTCCTTGTTCGTCTTCCACGCGCCCACCTTGCGCGGCCGCTCGACGCACTCGCGCGTCTTGTGGCTCGCCGCGCCGCAGTTCGCGCACGCGCCTTTGCGCCACTTGCGCGGCCGCTCGGCCGCCGCCGCCGCCTGCTGCGCCCGTCCGCGCGCGTACAGCTCGTCCGCCTCCTGCGCCGACAGCACGCGCGACTCGCGCTGCAGCGTCTGGTGCTTGAGCGACGGCCCAGAGTCGCCCAGGTACCACGGACGCTTGCTGATGTACTCGGGGTTGTGCGGGTTGATCAGGTTCCCGTCCGCGTCCTGCTCCGGCGGCAGCGTCCCGTTGCGCCGCGCCTCCTCCAGCTCGCGCTTCTTCTTGAACTCGCTAGTCGACATGCGCTCGCCCCCGGCCGACGCCATCGCCGCCGCCGCTGCTGCTTGTCGCCTCTTGCTTCTTGCCGCCGCGGCTTCTTACTGTTTGTTCCGCGTCTTGCAACCGTTGGCTTTCTTGAAAGCAGTATAGACTACAATTATCAAGTGATGTTCGTCGTGTGGTCCACGTCGAAAAGGGAAAATGCGCCATCGCCAAGTGCAGTAAGGCGGCGACGGCTTCGCAGCGACACTCGCGTTCCGGCGGCAGGGCGCAGAGGACGGCGCTGAGCGAGAGACTCCAGCTCGGGACTCCAGCGCGAGTCTCCATCGCCATGAGACGCTGGCGTTAAATTCCTCGTCCAGCGACTGTCGCAGCGCGCGAGCGACCGCCGGCTACGGTCGTGCGGCGGGACGGATATTCCTGTTTGCGCGTCTACCGCGTTCGTCTCTGCCTCCAACGTCCGCAACGTCCGCAGTGTCCGCAACGTGCCGGCGCGGAGGCGAGCCGGAAGGAGAGGAGAGCGGCTCGGAGGATGGCCGGCTGGGCCCGGCGGACTGCAAGCGACGCGCCGCAGCGGCCGCCTCGGCCGACGGACAAGACGCCGACGGAGAAGACGCGGCCTAGGCGGAGCGACTGCCGAGCGGGTTCGTCAACGTCATGGAGTCGTCGTGGCTGCTCTCGTCGGTGGACCAGCGCTGCCGGCAGCAGGGCGGCGACAACGGGCCGAAGCGCGGCTCGGTCGCGCAGCTCGCCGACCTGCGCCATCTGATGCTGGACATGCTCTTCATCTTCCGCTCCGGCGTGGTCGTCAACCTGCACGGCCGGCCGCCGACATCAGTGGCGGTGCACCGCGAGAACCTGATCGCGCGCGTGTCGGAGCGCGTCATGCAGGACGGCGCCGAGCTGTCCGCGGACGACAAGCACCGCGTCGCGCGCATCTTCCGCGGCCTCCAGTCGGACATGGTCATGCCGGCGGTGCGCTGCCTTGGCTGGATCCTCACCAAG
>JAADXX010000458.1:0-23112 GCA_023338025.1 Phytopythium oedochilum | reverse complement strand
GAGGCGGGTGGCTTGATCTCAGCTACGCAGAGACCGCCGTCAAAGACAGACCGTCGGTCTTGCCGGTCGATGACCGCTCTCCATTCCCTGAGGTCGCGCCAACACTGCCAGTCACATCCTGGAGCATGCATCGAGCTCCATTGCCAACGTGCAAATAAATCAAATGCATCCTTCTATCGGTCATTATACTGCTTCAACGCGTTGCACCTCGCTTGTTCGTCGGGATCTAGACGACCATCATCGCGGACGCGACCAGAGTGATGGCCACTGCAACCAGCGCACTCGCCACGCCAGCTCGCACACTCGCGGCGCCGCTCACGGAGCCCGTCGACACGACCGTGTACGGCTCCGACACCTCCTGGGACGAGAACCTACAATTAGCGCTGTTGGGGATGTGCGTGGCGAACGCGGCGAGCTGGGACGAGTACTCGTCGGCCAGCGCGTGGAAGAACTCCTCGCCGCTCGAGTAGTCACTTCCCCACAAGGACAGTGCGGACGAACCGGACGAGGCCCCGCTGGCCGACAGCGCATCGAAAACCTTATCGAGCGTGCGCACGACAATCATGGGGAAGTTGTCCGTGTTGACGGCCCACGCGATCAGCTTGTCGCCCGTGATGCTCTTGTCGTTCGCAAACCAGTCCGTGAGCGAGAAGGTTCCCTTGCTCCCGCCGTCGAGCGTCTGCTGGAAGATCGGCCATGTCCGCAGATGCGTGAGCAGAGCGTCTAGCGGCCGCACGCAGATTCCCATCGAGTCGACCTCGTCGGTGTTGAAGGCGAACTGGGAGGTGCCTCCCTTGGTGTTGGTGAAGCTCTTCCCCTCGAACGCGTCGCACATGCCGGCGTTTGGGATCTGAAGCAGGTCCGTCATGTCGGCCTCGTTGAAGTTGGACAGCGAGTTGACTATCGAGAACCCGCACATCTCTGTGACGCCCGTGCCTTTCAAGTTGGAGAAGGTGCGCTGGGAGCAGAGGACGTTCCCCACGAACTGCATCAGCTTGTCGACCATGACGTCGATGGAGTCTGAGAAGAGGGCCTTGATCTTCGCCTCGAAGTCGTCGCAGCAGCCGTTCGTGTTGTCCATGTTGTACAGCAAGATGTCCTTCACGACAGACTTGGCGCACGAGACAATGGAGTCCTTGTAAGTAGGGCAGATGGAGCTCGTGAAGCGAGCGTTAATGTCGTCTCCGCTAAAGTCGACGCCCTGGACGTCCTCGATGCATGACTGGAGGGACGACGACGTGCTGATCGAGGAGGTGATTGTAGAGACGTCGAAGGCCGCTGCACATGTCGATAGCCACGGCAGCGCGTCGTCGAACTCCGCAAAGATCTTCGAAAGGGGAAGGTTCGGACTGTCGTCGCCAAGCATCTCAAACAGAGACTTGATGAAGGTGTTGTCTTTGTCTGCGAGCGTCTTGCATGTCGACGCAGCGCCGGACGCGCTCACTGCGCACCCGACAACGGATAGAGCCATCCACTTGCGAATGGGTGCGAGCTTCACCATGGCTGATGACAGGAGTGAGAGCTTGGGAAGTGGTGGCGCTGAAGCTTCAGAGCAAATTAGGAAATGGTCGAATGGAATGGTCGACCGCCAATGGTAGAAGTGATGTATCCCTTGATCAAATATGGATCGCATCTTCAGCGTCTGCAGTGCCTTCGAGCATGATCTCATGCGCTCTAAACTTGGCAAGCCGTTTAGACATCCGATAAGGTACTCGTCGTCCTCGATGATTATCATGGTCGTAGCAACTGCTGCATCTGCGGTTTCGAGCATGAGATCATGCACTCTAAACTTGGCAAGCTGTTCAGTATCCGATAAGACACACTCGTCGTCCTCGACGACTAGCGAAGCCATACAGAGAAGCACTCAGACCTCCATTTTTAGACCGAAGCAAACACCGTTCTCTCGCTGCGAGCTATCGCTCGATCATTGCAGCCACGTGCGTCGACCCAGGTTCGCAAGCAGCGGCGCACCAAGCGCAGCCGCCACTGCTGCTATTGGCTAGCTGATGTGACAGCGAGGACCTGCCTCGCGGAGGTCCTCACGCTCAGAGGAGATCACGCCAGCCCGATGTGCTTAGATACGACAGCGATACTCCCTCTCGTACGCCTGCTGTTGGAGCTGTCGAGTGCGCGAACGACCGTCGGTAGTGCTCAGACGAACGCGGCGAGCCTCAGGGTCCGTCGGCCCATTGATGCACTCGTCATCCGGGACGACATCGACGTCTGACAACAAAATCCCAAACAACTTCCGCGCGTCAGCGCACACGGTCGCTTGCTACCGCTTGCTCCTGCCGCCCGACTCGCCGGCCGTGGCTTCAACGCGTTGCTGCGTCCACGGATGGGCCTTTTTGCGCTCGGAATGTGCTGCGCTCGACTCGTCACATTCGAACCTGATGGGCGTCGCCAGACCGTCGTGTCTACCGTGTCGAGCCACAGCGCTCCTCTTCCTCGCGAGTCCATCCTCAACTCGACCAGTAGTACGCAGTAAATCTGGGGGCGGCGTCCCCTCTGTGCGCTCCCGCGTCAAGTGGGGAGATGCTAATGACTACAGTTGTCCACGGACAGCCTCTAACTCGAACCGGCGCAACGCCAAGGGCGGCACGAACGAGACGAGTCGCAGAGTCGTTCGCGCGGGGGGATGTACACCACGTCCGCCTCAGCGTTCGCCCAGAGTAGCCTCACAATCCCTTCGGACCAGTCAAACACGGCAGTGAGAAGACGCGGCGTTCTGTAAAGCGAGAGCTAGTACACGTTCGAAGACGAGGGAGCGAGGCCCATCCCGCATGGTGCCACTACTAGACGAGCGATCTACCCCTCCACGTCCTGCTCCTCTGGCGCGTCGGCGCCGTCCTGCGCCTCCTCCGCCTGCTCCTTGGGCTCGTCCGCCATGTCCTGCTCGTCCTCGCCCTCGTCGTCCTCGCGGCGGCGGAAGCGCGGGTTCGCCTCGGCCTCGTCCGTTGCGCCGCGCGGGGACGCCGACCCGCGGCGGTCCACGTCGGCGCTGCTCTGCTTGAGCGGCGGCTCGTCCACGGTCACGCTGTCCCCGCGCGAGCGCTTGCGCGGGCCGCCACTTCCGCCGCCGCCGCCGTGGAAGTGCGACGAGCGGCGGAAGTGGTGGCCGTCGCCGCCGTTGTCGCTGCGGCCGTATCCGCCGCGGCCCGGGTCGTACTCGTCCTTGGAGCGGCGGTCATCGCGAACCTGTCCGCCCGAGAGCCCGCGGCCGAACTGCCGGCCCTCGCGGAAGCCGCCGTCCATCTCGCAGCGCACGACGCGGCTGTCGAGCTTGGTCTCGCTCAGAAAGTTAGCGCACGCCGCGGCCTCCTCGTGGGTCGCGTACTCGACGAAGCAGAAGCCGCACGGCGTCTTCTTGAAGCGGTCGAGCCCCATGATGACGCGCTTGACCGTGCCGACGCGCGAGAAGAGCTCGTAGATCTGCGCCTCGGACGTGAAGAACGACAGGTTGCCCACGTACAGCGTCGACGAGCGCACCATCGCGCGCTGCTGCTCGTCGAACGACGAGAACGTCTTGCGGTCCCAGTACTGCCGCTGCTGCTGCGGACGCGTCAGCCGCTCCTCCTCCTCCGCCACCTCGGCGTACAGCTCCGCCATGACGCTTCGCTTGGCGGGAGCCGCGTCCAGTGTGTGGAATGGAATGGGCGGAGGCGAGTTACGTTATTTACGTTGGTTACGTTGGTTACGGTCGCCACCGAGAAGCACACCACGGTACTCTAGCAAGCAACCAAAGGTGATCTCGAAGTGGACAGAAGTCGCGGACTGCAAGAGGGATTCGTCGAGCCGCTTTACCCGCTGGCTGCGGACGACCGGAACCTCGCGCTATCAGCCATTATGACGCTGACTGGGCTATTGGGCGAACTCCATCTGAGCTGCGATGCTGTTCTCTGGGAGTGTGGAGATGCAAAGTAATGTGGTAATAGCAGTTGAGCGCCACCCCGCAGAGCCTGTTGCAAATTTTGCGTCCATGGCGTGTCGAAGCAAAAGTCGTCGTTATCGACCGTTACCAACTAACATAATGACCGAGCGTGCTTGCTGCTGCTGCTGCTGCTGCGACCGCCAAGGGCCAGCCTGTGGTGCGCGGAGACGCCGAGGCGGCCGACTTGGCGGCGGGGACGGCGTCCGACTGCGAGTCGCACAGCGAGATGGCCGAGGAGAGCGTCGTGCGCACGTTGTAGCCCGAGACCTCGCAGTTGGGCGCCGTGGACGCGACGCTCGTCATGAAAGCGAGGCACGAGCTGGAGCAGTAGGTCGCGGCCGTGGCGGAGGCCGTGAGCGCCTCGCTGCCGCAGGCCGACGTGGCGTTCGACGTCAGTGCCGTCACCTCGTCGATCTGCGCCGACGTGCAGTCGCTCGCGCGCACGCTGTCGGCCGCTAGCGCCAACGCCACGAGCGCGGCGAACGCGAGGCCGAGCCAGGAACGGGGAGCGGCGGCGGGCATAGCGCTGGAGGAAAGAGATCGGGTCGACTTGTGAGACTGAGAGGCTAGGCTGACACAGTTTGTGTGTTACTCACAGGAACATGCAAGAATGCCTCAAAGGAACATGCAAGAAGTCAGATCCATCCTAAGTCGACAGCTTTGTTTGCCCGCGCGTAATCATTTTGACGGAATGATGATAATACCTGCATTCGTCAAAACATAAAATTGAAATTCGGTCTACTTGTATTCTATTAAAAGTAAACGATATCGGCAATAATTCAAAAGAAATTAAATTCGTAAAATTGGGTAGAAATTTTGAAATCTAATTAACAAAATATAAACTATTCGTAACATACTGGTAAAATTCAAGCCAATATTGATCAGATGCAAGTCACTTGATGTTTGTAAAAAGTAAACTACTTGTTCGGATCAATTATCAACTGGTCTGGTATACTTTAATCGAGTTAAATGTTTTTCTCTGGGACTGGCAGAATTTCTAGTTTATTTGTGATTACGCTCAAAATCCAAGTGTCATTAAGATTTTGAGCAAAATCACAATTAAAACTATAAATCGGGTACATCTGATTTCATCACAAGTACGACGCGATACAGTCATCGTTTTCTGACGTATTGATATGCAGGTATGCGGTCCACAAGACTTGTTGTTGTTGCTCCATTGCTACCTCGATTACCGACTGAGCAGCCCTGACAAGTACAGCGCCATGACAACCGTCACTCTGACGCGGACAGCGGACATGCAGTAGCCGTCCAGGCCGCCACTCCAGCCACTCCGCAGTGCTGTCGCTGCGCTGGTAGCGCTCGCGTCCGACGCTGACGAGCTCGCCGACGCCTCGTTCGCCGCTGGCGTCGTCGCGGACAGCGTCGGCACGAGCAGCGCCGCCAATGGGCCGCTGCGCAGGTCTGCGCTGGCCACCGACCTCGTGACTCTGGTCAGCTCCGGGAACTCGGACGATGCGTTGCGCGTCACGCATCTGGCGCTCTGCGACCGGCACACGGAGCAGACCTGGGCGTACGAGTGGCGCTCGCAGCCAAAGGGGGCGTCGAAGCACTTCTTGGCATTCACGAAGCACGGCGGGTTGCTCGCGCCCAGCGCGTCAAGGTCCAGCGGTAGCGGCTGCATATGGCCAGTCGCGTCCGCAGCGGCGATCGCGTTGTAGAGAGCGATCATCCGGTCCGTGCGGTTCACGTTGGCGGGCAGCGCGGACGGGCTCTGCCAGAACGGGATGGCCGAGACGTTGGAGAGCCCGAGGGTCTTGTCGGCGTCGAACGAGTGGAACTCGACGTGGCCAGCTTCGCAGAACGCCGAGTAGTTGGCAAACGCCAAGCTCACTTGTGTCTCTCCGTCGGTCGATGTGGAGGCGTCGGAGCTCGAGCTCGAGTCGCCTCCGCTGTCCTTGGTGGTCGCCACCGCGCGCGTTTGGCTCAGCCCGGTGGCGTTTGTGATGCCGACGAGCTCGTCGATGGCCAGGAAGCCGAGAATCCTGTACGAAAAGGTGCAGCGGACGCCGTCGGGGCTCGCGCCGAACGGGCACAGGCCGCCTGGGAACTTGTCTCGACACGCCGCGCTCTTGCCGTCGGCCCAAGTCGACATGACGCAGCTGTTCGGGTACGAGAACCAGACCGTGTCGAGGTAGGGCGACACCATGTCGGCCGCGAAGGACTGCGCGCCGACGCACGGACCGAGCTGTGGCTGTCCGTGCAGCCCATGGAACTGCTTGCACTCGGGCGGCGTGAGCTCGATCGCGTCGCTCAAGCTGGTCTGTCCGTCCGACGAGGACGACGACGACGACGGCGACGAGGACGACTCGTCACTGGCGCTGGCGCTGCCGCTGGAGCTCGAGCTGGCCGCGACGACGTCGGGCAGTCCGTCGTACGGGATGCACGCGCCGCTCTCCATCATGACGAACGGACAGAACTCGGGGTACACGAACCGCGCGTCCTGGTACTCTGCGAGCGCGGCGGTCGGCTGCGCGATCTGCATCTCGAGGAACGTGATGATGCTCGCGTTGTTCTTGCGCTCGCAGCCGGCCGCGATCGGGCGCCTGCCGACGTCGATGCAGTCTCGCTGGAGATACATGAGCGCCCCCTCGACGCTCGACGTCGTGACCGAGTCCATGACGGCCCGGTACCGCGTCTCGAAGGCGGCTGAGCCGCCCAAGGGCACGCCCGAGACGAACACGCCGTGCTCCTCATCCCAGACGGGGGCGTACGACTCGACCCGCGCCTGGTAGGACATCACGAGCGTCATGCGCCAGTCCTCAGCCGCCGCCGCCAGCATGTGGCCCAGCAGCAGCGAAAGCTGCGGCAGGACCCGGCTGAGAACACCGCGCGCCTTCATTGCGACGCTCGTTGCTCGACCGAGGATAAGATGGCACAGGATAAGCCCGGCTGCCGCGGAGCTGCTCGTTGGAGTCAGCAGTAGATAAGAAGTGGTGTCGGTGGTGGTGTCGGTGGTGGTGAGAGCCAATGGAGCGGATCGTGAGTGTCATGGCGGCTACAGCGCCGCGCCAAGGACTTTGCCGATCATTCGTCGCGTCGCGGTGCTGGCGACATCAGCGGACTCTGATACCAGCCAGTAAGTAGTACGCAAAAGCCGCGAGCTGGCGGCATCCAAGGGTGAAGTGAGTGAGAGAGAGAGAGACTTATGACCATGGACGGCCACGGTGATGTGTATTCACTGCAACTGAATCGCCTGGGTCGGCGCAGGAGCGCTACTGTACTGCTGCTGCACGACGCGCGTACTTGGGCACTTGCTGCCGCTGCTTAGGACGAGCACTCGGTGCCCTCGGCGCCGTCGGCCGGCACGTACCAGCAGTGCTTGGTCGCGACGCCGCCGGCCGTCGTGCTGGTCATGCTGTCGCCGAAGCTCCACGAGTCGTCGGCCGTGTGGTACTGCACCTTGAGCCACTCGTCCGACGCCGTGAGCGAGAAGAAGCCGTACTCGTTGCCGCCGTACGTCCACAGGTTGGAGATCTCGTAGTCCGCGGCGTAGGACGGGATGCCGCTGGCCGACTCCTTCTGGATGCCGCCGCCCGCGCCGTTCTCGACAAAGTGGATCTTGGCGCCGGACGAGTAGTCGTGCTTCTCGCCGTGCGTGTGGCCATTGAGCCACACGTGGACGCCCGAGCCCTTGAGCGCGTCGAACCACGCCTTCATGCCCGTCTCGGCGTAGTGCGAGTACGGGTTGTAGTGGCTGTTGACGATCTTCCATGTCGCGTTGGATGCCTTGGCCGTCTTGGCGAGCTGCTTGCGCGAGTCGTCGCTCCACTCGGTGAACTTGGCCATGCACTGGTCGAACATGTCCGTGTCGCCGCCGGCGCAGTAGGCGTGACCGCGCGCCACGTTGTTGCACGATTTGTCGTCGCCTTCCGAGTAGCCGTAGCACTGGCAGCACACCTGGAGAGCGCCGTGCGTGTCGGCGTCGCCCGAGTCCACGTTATAGATGTCGATGGACACGCCCGAGGCCGAGTCTTCGATCGTCTCCACGTAGAAGTGGTCGCTGAGCTTCCAGCGGTCGCCGTTCGGGCTCGTGTACGTCGACTGCCACGAGAACTTGTTCTCCAGCGCAGTGAGCATCGAGGCCGTGTCGGCGCACGGCGCGTACGTGTCTGACCCGTAGCAGATGTAGCTGGCGCCTCCGTAGTCGTGGTTGCCCATCACGTTGTACCACGGCAGCGCCTTGATGTTGCTGCCCGCGTACTTCTCCTCGAACGTCGTCGTGAAGCGCGAGTCGCGGGTCGAATCGGTGTCGATGCCCGTCCAGTAAAAGTTGTCGCTGCCACCCGCCATGTGTCCCAGTCAGTGTCGTGGCATGCGCGCCCAGTATCAAGCAGTAGCTCAACTGTATACACTAGGCAAGAACGCACCCGTGGCTGATGATGGCCTTCGGCTTGACGTCGGCGCTGGCGGCCTGCTGGTCCATGAGCGACGCCACCACGTCCTCGGCGTTCACGTCGTAGTTGTTGAACGTGGACGAGCGCTTGCAGCACGAGTCCTGGGTCACCGTCGTGCCCCAGTCGCCGATCGCGAACGCCGCCAGCGAGTACTTGGCCGCCGTCGGGTCCGACGTGATGCCGCCGCCGCTGTCGCTGCCGCTCGCGTCGCTCGAGCCGCTGGTGTCGCCGGAGCCGCTCGTGGTCCGCTCCGAGCCGCCGCCCGAGCTCGAGCCGGACGCCGCGGCGCTCGAGCCCCTCGCCCTGTCGCTCGCCGACTCGCTCGCGTCCGACGAGGACGAGGACGAGTTGGTGGCGATCACGACGCCCACGATGGCGCCCGCGACCGCGAACAGCACCACCACACCCACGATCAGCAGCTTGCGCTTCTTGCTCGACGAGGCCGCCGACTCGGCCGCCGCCGCGCTGCCCTGCTCCGCCGCGCTCATGCTTTGCCGCCCTCTCGGTCTGGAGGTTGAGGCTGCTGCTTCTTGGCCAGGGAATCTGCGAATGATATGGCGACGGGAGAGGGGAGGGCGGGGCGGCGAGTTGAACCGCCGAAATCAAGATATGGGTTAATATCGTTTGTAGTCATGAGATATGTGGAAATAGTGGGATGTAAGCTCGGACTATTGGTGCTACTGCGGATAAACCGTCCAACTTTTCAAGATTTACGTGCTGCTACCTGATTTTCTGATTTTTGTGTGTCCCAATGAGCGGTTGGCCGTTAGACAGTACTTCTGCTAGGTCATTGTGTCTAGAAAAGTATCTTGTCCCTACAGGAGTAAAGCACGTATGCTCGTAAATGCTCGTTCCAATGTGACATTGTAGGACTAAAGTCCTAATTTAGAATAGACTAGATAGAGGACTTTGTCTGTGGCCTTGGCTGTGAAGTAGTCCACGAACTGCCCCAGTTGACAATGACTGAGCAGAGCACCTCATTGACAACCAACGCGATGGAACAAACGCGTCTCTCATGGATTGGAGACACCGAACGGCCAATAGTCTACGGGCACTCCTTGCCCTTGCCGCCGTCGACCGGGACGTACCAGCAGTGCTTGGTGGCGACGCCGCCGATCGTCGCGTTGGTGATACTCTCCGTGAACCCCCACGTGTTGTCCGTGGTGTGGTACTGCAGCTTCAGCCACTCCTCAGAGGCCGAGACCGAGAAGAAGCCGTACTCGTTGCCGCCGTACGACCAGAAGTTCTCGACGTAGTCCGTCGCGAACGTTGGGATGCCGCTGGCCGACTCCCACTGAATGCCGCCGCCAGCGCCGTTGTCCACGAAGTGCATGGCCAGCGTCGACGAGTAGTCGTGGTTCTCGCCGTGCGTGTGGCCGTTGAGCCAGACCTGGATGCCCGAGTCCTTGAGCACATCGAACCACGTCTGCATGCCGGACTCGGCGTAGTGGACGTACGGTGAGTAGTGGCTGTTGACGATCTTCCACGTCGCAGTCGAGGACTTGACTTTCTCGGCGAGCTGCTTGCGCGAGTCGTCGCTCCACTCTTTGAACTTGCCCACGCACGCGTCGTACATGTCGGTGTTGCCGCCGCAGCAGAACTCGTCGCCGCGGGCAATATTGTCGCACTTGTCGTCGTCGCCCTTGGCGTAGCCGTAGCACTGGCAGCAAGTCTCCTGGGCACCGTGCGTGTTGGCGTCGCCCGAGTCGACGTTGTAGATGTCGATGCTCACGCCCGAGGCATCATCCGTGATGGTGTGCACGTAGAAGTGGTCCTCAAGGATCCAGCGGTCCTCGTTCGGACTCGTGTACGTCGACTGCCACGAGAACTTGTTGTTCAGACCCTCGAGCATATCGTTCGTCGACGTGCACTCGCGGGTCTTCTCGCCCTTGGAGCAGATATAGTCCGATCCACCGTAGTCGTGGTTGCCCATCACGTTGACCCACGGGACGTTCTTGATGTTGTCGCCGCTGTACTTCTCCTCGAACGTGGTCGTGAAGCGCGAGTCGCGGCCGTCGTCGCTGTAGATGCCACCCCAGTAGAAGTTGTCGCTGCACAAAATTCACACAAGCCACGTCAGACTCGGAGTAACCCACTGCCGCGAGGCTGAACTGGGCGTACCCGTGGCTGATGATGACCTTCGGCGGCGAGTCGCCGGCGGTGGCCTGCGTGTTCATAATGCTCGCGACCACATCCTCGGCGATGACGTCGTAGTCGGTAAAGGTCGACGAGCGCGTGCAGCACGAGTCCTGGAACACGGTGGTGCCCCAGTCGCCGATGGCGAATGCGGTGAGCGAGTACGTGGCTAGCAGCGGCGACAGCAACACGCGTCAGTGATCCATCCATAAGCATCCGCACCGAAAACCCTTAGCGACGCGACTCACCCGCGGTCGGGTCCGAGGTGATGGACGACTCGCCGCTGCTCGACGAGTTCGCAGAGACCTTGACCTTGGCGTTGCCGCTCGAGGAGGACGTGGTCTCGCTCGAGGCCGAGGCCGAGGCGCTGCCGCTGCTACTGGACGACCCGGACGTGCCGGACGACTGGCTCGCCGAGTCCGAGTCCGACTGGCGCGCCACGATCACGCCGATCACGACGCCGACGATCGCGAGGATGAGGACCACGCCGACGACGGCGAGCTTCTTGCGCTGCATGCTGGCTCCTGCACCGGAGGAAACCTTTCGGCCTCGCTTACGACTCTGCTCTTGACGCCGCGCGGGAAATGGGGAATGAGGTGGTCTGGTCGCCTGGCGAGAGCGAAGAGCTCGGTTGCATAGTTGCCCCCCGAACTGGCTTAGGCGTTGACCCGGCTCTCTTTCGGATCGGCGATGTCCGATTGGCGGATAATGTCCAACTCACGACAGGATTGGTCGAAAAGGGGCGATCAGGCGACCAAGCCCACGACCCCCAACAGCTGGTTCGCTGTCGCCCGCTTTTGGGAGCAAAATTAAAAAATCTCATCGCGGGATTAGGATCGGCCAGGATTTTCACATTATCTTGTCGTGATTATAGCTGGATCGGCATTTTCCCGCTAACAGTGTTATTACAGCCAAATGCGGCGAGGCATACGAACAGTTCGATGTGTATACTGAACTCCATATAAATGCGATTGGGCTGTACGAACGCACGCAAGTTTTTCGACGGTACCAACGAAAAATTGATTTGCTCTCACTGAACTACGACAACACATTGTACGTACCCACAACGCGGACGACGGAAATCCAAGTGATCGTTTGCAGCGAGGGGCTTCATGTTGAATGTACGACGCAGGCGATCTATTCGGGCGGCCACGACATTGCACTCGTTCCCACCTTCTGACGCAGCCAGGGCTTACGATGGCCTCGAGGAGGTCTAGCACTCCTTACCCTCCGTGCCGTCGTTCGGGACGTACCAGCAGTGCTTGGTCTCGACGCCGCCGGTCGTCGTATCGCTTAAGGTCGAGCCGTACGACCACGAGCTGTCGGCCGTGTGGTACTGCAGCTTGATCCAGTCCTTGGACGCCGTCAGCGAGAAGAAGCCGTACTCGTTGCCGCCGTACGTCCACAGGTTCGACACGTAGTTCTCCGCGTACGCGGGGATGCCGCTAGCCGACTCCATCTGGATACCGCCGCCAGCGCCATTGTCGACGAAGTGCACGCCCAGCGACTCCGAGTAGTCGTGGTTCTCGCCGTGCGTGTGGCCGTTCAGCCATAGGTGGATGTCCGAGCCGTTGATGATGTCGAACCACTTCTTCATGCCGGCCTCAGCGTAGTGTGCGTACGGCGAGTAGTGGCTGTTGACGACCTTCCACGTGGCCGTCGACGAGGCCAGCTTCTCCTTGAGTTGCGTCCGCGAAGTGTCGCTCCAGTTGCTGAAGACGGCGAAGCACTGGTCGTACATGTCCGTGTCGCCGCCGGCGCAGTAGGCGTCGCCGCGAGCAATGTTGTTGCACGATTTGTCGTCGCCTTCCGAGTAGCCGTAGCACTGACAGCACACCTGGAGAGCGCCGTGCGTGTCGGCATCACCCGCGTCGACGTTGAAGATGTCGATGGACACGCCCGAGGCCGAGTCTTCGATCGAGTAGACGTAGAAGTGGTCCTGGAGCACCCAGCGGTCGTCGTTGGGACTCGTGTAGTCGGCCTGCCACGAGAACTTGTTGTTCAGACCCTTGAGCAACTCGGACGTCGACGAGCACTTGGTCGGGTTCGAGCCGTCCGTGCAGATGTAGTCGGCTCCACCATAGTCGTGGTTGCCGAGGACATTGACCCACGGGATGCTGATGATGTTGTCACCTTTGTACTTCTCCTCGAACGTCGACGTGAAGCGCGTGGCCGAGTCCGACGAACCCATCATGCCGTCCCAGTAGAAGTTGTCACTGCAGGTCCAAGCACGAGCCAACAGAGTCAGCACCGTGTCTGGAGTGGTAAAACCGTGAGCGAAACACATAGCGCTTACCCGTGACTGATGACCGCCTTCGGCTTGACGTCGGCGCTTCCAGCCTGCGTGTTCATGATGCTCGCGACCACATCCTCGGCCACGATATCGAAGTCGGTGAAGGTCGACGAGCGCGTGCAGCACGAGTCGGGCTGGACCGTCGACCCCCAGTCTCCGATCGCGAACGCGGCCAGCGAGTACGTGACGGACGTCGGGTCGGACGTAACCTTGCTCTTACTGCTCGTGCTGCTGCTCGAACCCGACGCCGAGGACGCCGAGACCTTGGCGTTCCCGCTGGACGACGTGGTGTCGCTCGTGGTGCTCGTGTCCGAGCTGCTGCCGCTGCTGGTCGAGTCGCCCGAGCTCGTGCTCGCCGAGTCGGTCGAGTCGCGCGACACGATCACGCCGACCACAACGCCGATCACTGCCAGCACGACCACGACGCCGACCACGGCCAGCTTCTTCCTCGCCACCATCGCTGCTGTCGGAGTTCCTGTCTCGCTGGCTGGCTGTCTTCTCCTGTCTCTGCTGCTGTCGGGTCTCCGTGCTGACCCTGTGCCTCGCCTCCGGAAATGCGAGAGTGACGGACTGGCCGCAACAGCAAAGCCCCCTTATCACCGTCGGATGGCGTCAATATTATCCAGTCATAGAGATGGTCGTTGCATTCGTGCGGATCGGAGCGGCACCGGCTCAGCCGCGGTTGCTTGCAGGAAGGGCGTCAGACCGCCGCAAAAGAAGGTTCTTGAGACAGGTCTGCGGAATGTAAAACGTAATAAATCGGAAGATAAATGTCTGGGTTTTAGCTCTCAATCCTTGGGTATTTCTCTTAACCCAAGGTTATGGGCGTTTTCGATGCCACACTAAACTTTCATCCCATCCTCACTAAAACTGGATAAACACTCGATAAACTCGGGTCGCAATCGGACAAGTTGTGGGTTAAAATCGCTCGATCATTTAGTATCACCACATTTTTTAGTGCACCGACTCTTTCGCACGCGAAATTCTACGTACCGATACCACTTGACAAGGTACGAATCGGTGCGTGCCACAAGCACCCGATGATGATGCTCAGCAGCAAGCGCTTCAGCAGGTTGGTTCGTCTCTGGTGCCTCCGACGCCGACCGATGCGCTCCTGCAGTACCGCGAGCAGAGTCACACCTTTAGTCTTGCACGTCGGGCCAATCAATCGTCCACAGTATTCCGACGTCTCGCACTTCTCACGTCTCCGACCCGTCGTTGTGCTCGATTACACCTGAACTTTCAGGTGGAATCGCCCTGTGCGGTTGTGGACGGCCGTCACTCACCCTGGAGCGTGCGCATTGCCATTGTTCTTCGCAGTGCACCTTCAACGACCTCATCGCCTGCACTCTTTACGACGCAGCACGCGCGCTCCAAAGCGCAGCTCGTGGGGACGCTCGCCGCCGCGTTCCAACGACGCGGTGGCAGACTGGCTCGTCGACTAAAGTACCACATCAGTGGTACATGAGACACCTCAAGGTACAGAAAACACGGTACACCTCGGGCAGCCTGCTTGAAGAAAACCAATCAACAAACACTCCTCCTTCAATCCGCCCTTGCTCGGCCGAATGTATCGGACCGCAAAAGGGGGAGGGCGGGCTGTCGCATCATATACAGTAATCAAGAGTAACCCCTCGAGAAGGAGCAACAACGCCCGGCATTCCGGAAAGTGCAAGGCGCAAACCCGAAGAAGCGCCGAGACCCGCAGCATCGCCTTCGCCCCCTCCTACTGCGCCCGCCCCGACGTATTCCCCACTCCCCTCTCCCCCCCTCGCTGCGCTCGCGACCGCCGGCTAAGATGAGCTACCAGCTTCCGTCGGCGTTCCTGCAGAAGTTCACGCCCAAGGAGATCCACGAGGCCAAGCGCGTGTTCAAGGAGCACGACCGCGACTACGCGGCCGCCGTGGCCGCGGACGAGCTCAGCACGGTGCTGCAGAAGCTGGGCGAGAACGTGACGCCCGGCCAGGCCGCCGTCATGCTCAAGCAGGTCGCGCTCGACCGGCCCACGCAGATCTCCTTCCAGGAGTTTCTGCACCTGCTGTACGACTTCCGCAACGGCGCCATCGCGCTCGACCCGGCCGCGCTCATGAGCCAGGCGACCATCTCGGCCGTCGCCGCTCCCGTGGCCGTCGCGCCGGCTCCAGCGCCCGCTCCGGTCCCAGCGCCTGCTCCAGTGGCTCAGGTCGAGACGACGCCGCTGTTCCCCAAGAAGACGAGCAACTGGCCGCCGACGGCACAGCCGGAGGAGCCCGCTGTGCAGCCGTCGCCTTTCGCGCAAAAGGCGCAATGGCCGCCCGCGGCGCCTACGTCTAGTGCGACCCCCGCGGCGCAGTCCTCGGCGTCCCACAAGTCGCAGTGGCCACCGGCCGGCAGTAGTTCGCCGTCCCAGAAGCCGGCGTCGCCATCCAAGCCTGCGTCGTGGGTTAAGCCCTCGAGTCCGGCGAAGGAGATGCCTCCCGCCGTGCCGACGCCGCCATCGCATGGAAAGTCGCAGTGGCCGCCGTCGGAGGCGTCCTCTCATGCGAAGCAGCAGTGGCCCCCCGCATCAGCGTCCAGCCCTTCGAAGCCCGGCAAGCAGCAGTGGCCTCCGACTGGTGCCCCGACGAACCGCGACCAGCGCTCGGTCAGCACTCCAAAGCAATGGCCGCTTGCGGCGGCTTCCAGCGTCCCGACCAAAGCACCTGGCTGGGACAACGCGTCTTCGAAGCAGCAATGGCCGCCTGCATCTACCTCGAGCGCGCCCGTCGCAGAGAAATCTCCGTCTTCAGCTCACAAGCCCCAATGGCCGCCTGCATCTGCGACTAGTGCGACGCCTGCTGAAAAGTCTCCGTCGGCGCAGAAGCGTGTGCATTGGCCGCCGGCTGGCGCTGCGACGAGCGAGACGCCTCCGCCTGTGGCACCGCGGTCGCCCCCTCGGTCTCCCGCGAAGTTTGCTGTGGCGCAAGACTCGTCGCCGTCTACCACGCTGGACGCGCATGCGATGAGCGTCCTGCAGCGACGCGCCAGTGCGGCGGCGGCCTTCAACGCGAACGTCACGATTCACGAAGTGAAGAGCACGGCGGGAGGCGTTCACTCGTACTCGCAGGAGGAGACCGTTGCGTTCACCGAGCATATCAACAACTGCCTCCACTCAGACGCGGCGTTGTCGTCGCTGCTGCCGATCCGCTCGGACTCCGGGCTCTTCACGGCTGTGCGCGACGGCACCCTGCTGTGTAAGCTGTTGAATGCCGCAGTGCCGGAGACCGTTGATGAGCGTGCCATCAACTTCAACAAGAAGCAGAAGGAAATCAACGTCTACCAGAAGACGGAGAACCTGAACCTGTGCATCAACGCAGCCAAGAGTATCGGCTGCAGCGTGGTGAACATTGGTCCGGACGATCTGCTCGAGGGTAAGCCGATCTTGGTGCTCGGCCTGGTGTGGCAGATCATCAAGATCCAGCTGACGTCGACGATCAACTTGAAGAACCACCCCGAGCTCATGCGACTGCTGTTGGAAGGCGAGACGCTCGAGGAGTTCATGAAGCTCCCCCCCGACCAGATTCTGCTGCGGTGGATGAACTACCACTTGAAGGCGGCCGGGCATCCCAAGACGGTCACCAACTTCAGCAAGGACGTCCAAGACGCCGTTGCATACAGCGTCTTGCTCCACCATATCGCCCCCGAGCAGTGCGACCTGTGCCTGGAGACCGTTCCGGAAGAGCGTGCAGCGCACGTGATCCAGAACGCACGGAAGCTCGGCATTGAGACGTTCATCAAGCCGCGCGACATCACAAGCGGTAACCCGAAGCTCAACATGTCGTTTGTGGCGCAGCTGTTCAACACGTGTCCGGCACTCGACATTATCGAAGAGGAGATCAAGCAGCTTGAGGAGATTCTCTACGACGACGTGGGTGACACCCGCGAGGAGCGGGTCTTCCGCATGTGGATTAACTCGCTGGCGATCGACGACGTGTACATCAACCACTTGTTCTCGGATCTGCACGACGGTCTGAACATTCTGAAGGTGTTCGACAAGATCGACAAGGGCATCGTCTCGTGGCAGAAGGTAAACCTGATCGCGCCGAACAAGTTCAAGCAGGTCGAGAACTGCAACTACTGCGTCGTGCTCGGCAAGCAGCTCAAGTTCTCGCTGGTGAACGTCGGCGGCGCCGATATTTACGAGGGCGCCAAGAAGATGATCCTGTCCATCATTTGGCAGAGCATGCGGTACCAGCAGCTCAAGCTGCTGAGCAGTCTGGCCAAGGGCGGTCAAGGCGAGATCACGGACAAGGACATTATTGAGTGGGCGAATACCAAGGTGCGCCAGCACGGCCGAATCCAGTCGCAGATCGTCGCCTTCCGGGACCAGTCGCTCGCGGACGCGCTGTACCTGCTCGACCTTGTCCACGCCGTCGAGCCGCGCGCAGTCAACTGGGAGCTCATTGCGCGGGACGCGCAGTCGGACGAGGACAAGGCGAGCAACGCCAAGTACGCGATCAGTTGCGCGCAGAAGATCGGCGCCGCCGTGTTCCTCACGTACGAGGACATTGTCGAGGTCAAGCCCAAGATGATCATGACGTTCGTCGCCAGCCTCATGTCGGTCGACATGCACAAGCTCCACGCGTAAACCCGGCTTGCGAGCGGTGGCGGCGACCAGGTGCAGCGAGGTGCCCACACCTGCACCCCCATAGTACTCGGAGAAGTCGATCAGGAGGAGTCTGGCTAAGCCATAATGGCACGTCCCCTAGTCGAAGTGCCTTCTCAACAACACTCGGGTGTTTGCCAGACGGAACGACCGTCACGAGTCATGCCATGCGATCCGGTGGTCACTGGAGACAGCCACCTCATATACCCGCGCGAGATTCGCCACACAAGGCGCCATCTCATCGCTCTTGACGGATGCAAGTTCCTAGTGGCGTGGAGTTGGAAGTTCAGAAAGTGGAGGGCGACGAACCCCCTATCTAACGCCTGTCATGCCTTCCAGCCTCCACTTCCACGCAACAAATGCGGGCTTTACCACGTCACACATGCCCAGTAACGCGCGACTCACGCCCACGAGCGCTCTCTATCAACCGCTCGACCCCTCGAGCACGCACATCGGTGTGTGTGAGTCTGTCGTCCACTCACTCTTGGATTCGCAGCGCGTCCGCCAAGCTAGACACTACAGCAGCCTCCGTCATGAAGCTCTCGGCGCTCTCAATGCTCTCGATGCTCTCGGCGCTCTCGGCGCGCTCGGCGCTCGGCGCCAACTGCACGGCGGACGAGGCGAGCCAGATCACCGAGCTGTACGCGAACGTGACGTCCAGCGACGCGTGCGCCGACCTGGTGTCCAACGCGGCGGTCACGTCACTCGACTACTGCCAGGACGCCGACTGCCTCACGCTGCTGCAGGGACTTGTAGACGACGTGCCCGATTGCGAGGACGAGGTCGGCGTCAACAAGAAGCAGGGCCTTCAGCGCGTCCTCGTCTACTGCGACAGCGTGACGGCCGCGATCGAGGCGTCCGCGTCAGGCTCGAGCTCGAACTCTCTTGCGGCTTCGGCCGACTCGTCGACGGCCGGATCGCCCACTGCGAGCGCCAACGGCGCTGCTCGCAGTCTACTGACGGGCCTCGCACTCGCGCTCTCCGTCGCGGCGACCGCTGTCCTGAGCTAAGCAGTCTCCCTTGTGGATTGCTGGAATACCATTTTGCTGCATTGTTCGTTGAGTTGAGTTGTCATGAGATGGATTCGCTTGCTACCATCCTTATATACGATCAGAGCACGAGTGCGAGCATGAAGACGGCGCCAATGTGGACTCCCAGCGCCCACACTGTCGCCGTCGCTCCAACCGCGGCGTTGTCGCTCGAGCCCGAGGTCGCGCTGGTCTGTCCGCTGACGTCGGTGCTTCCAGCAGAGGAGCCGTTGGCCGAGACGCCGCACTCCGCGACCCCTTGCGCAAGACCCGTCTTGTAGTTGACGCCCTCGTACGAGCAGTTGGGCATCTGGCTGGCCACGTCCAGGAGCTCGGACAGGCACGCCGTCGCGTTGCACGGCGGCTCAATGTCCACGTACGACGCTGTGATGGTCGTGTACTCGGCGCACGCGTCCGTGCTGGCGGCGCGCGTGTACAGGCTCGTGAGCTCGCTGACCTCGGCGCCGGAGCACTCGCCCGAGCCGGACGACGAGCTCGCGGGCTTGGTCACGACGGGAATGTCCGTGTACGAGGAGGTGCCGTTGTTGTTGCTCGTGGTCTCGCACGAGCCGAAGCCGTCGTACAGCTCCTGCTTGAGGTTGTCGCCCCCGTACGAGCAGTTGGGCATGGCCGCGGCCATGTCGCGGATCACCGCGATGCAGTCCGACGCCGAGCACGGCGCGTAGATGTCGAAGACCGTCGAGGACATGTAGTCCGAGCAGGCAGCGGTGTCAGTCGCCTCCATGTACAGGTCGGTAATGTTGGCTAGCTGCGAGGTCGAGCACTCGTCACCGACCGATCCCGAGGAGGACGAAGAAACCGCCGCATCAGGCGAGCGTGTGGCAATCTGGGTGGGCGACGCGGCCGTCGGCGAGGACGACGCGGCGCTGCTGGCGAATCCGCACGCCGCCAGCGCGTCCTGAAGCTGCGCCTTCTCGTTCGAGCCGTCGATCTCGCAGTCCGGCAGCTGCGCCGCGAGCTCCTCGGCCACCTGGACGCACGCCGAGGCCGAGCACGGCGCCGAGATGTACGTCAAGGCCGCGGACGTGACGGTGTATTGCTGGCACGCGTCGGTGGAGGCGGCCACGGCGTACAGCTCCTTGGTGGTCTGCTCCTGGAAGGCGGAGCAGGCCGCGGACGACGCCAAGCGCGCCACGACCAGTTCGAGCTCGAGCCGCAGCGCGTCCGCAGGCAGCGCCGTCGCCGCGGCGGCCGCGAGCGCGAGCCACCGAGCGAGACGCTTGGCCATTTCGGAGAGTTGCGACCGCCTTGGCCGCAATTGCAAGCTTGAGATACTGTGGACTCCACAGTGTGGAGGAGCTATGGAGACCTTGATGACCGCTTTTACACTCGAGTTCTGTATAGACGATCGATGGTGCAAATATCTTGACGCGAGTATAGGACGGGCGTGAACCCAACTCTCGAGCGAGTTCTGTGCGGTAATTGGGTTCAGAATATTATTGTGAAATGATTGTATATTGCATTTAAAATTAAATATTCCGCAATTGGACACATTTTAGAGCCCAACTTGCGCGCATGGAGGCTCAGCAACGCGCGCATCGAGAGCTGAAGCTAGTAGCCCAATATGGCGTCGTGTATCTTCTAGTAGCCACGAATGCTGCAACATGGGTTCCAATGTTTACGCAGCCCTGATCTCATGACGACCTCAGTATTCAGTGACTTCATGAGCAACATGGCCGTAGGAGGTGCTGTCCGTAAGGGCTCTCGTGGCGGGTTTACAATTGCTCACACGCCAGGAACATACGCTCTGCATCACCAACAATCATGACTATTGACCAGTCTAGGAGAGAAAAGCCTGGCGAGAGCGTTCGCTCTCCGTCACAGCGTCTACTTGCTCTCCCCCCACAACGTCAGCTGCGTCCACAACTGCACCAACCGCTCCAAGGCCGCCGTCTCCAGTAGCACGACCAGGTCGATGCCGTCTTGGTGGCGCATGGCCTCGATGAAGATGACCATGCCGTCCACGCACGCGAGCTCAGGCGCGCACGCATACGAGGCCTTGCCACCGCCAAAGTCCGCGTCGTACATGCCCATGTGCAGCCACGACGTGAACATGAGGTCCGGGCCGAAGAAAAAGTCCGTGCCGACCTGGACTTCGCCCATATCCTCGTGCATGCCGATGAACTCAATCGCGTCGCGCAAAAACTCCTCGTCGCGCCGGTCAATGGACGCGCGAACTCGCTTCGCTATCGTCCGGAGTGCCGACACGGAGACCTGCGCCGGCTCCTCAGAGCTCGAAGCCGACAGTTCCTCGGCTGAGTACGCCGAGAACGCGTTGAAGATGACGTTGCCGACGTAGTTGACGGGCAAAGGAGGCGAGAACCGCCGGCGCGCATTCACGCCAGTGGTGAACTTGACGTCCTTCCCGTGGCCACGCGCGCGCGTGATGAGCACGATCAGCAGCGCCGTGAGCGAGTCGTTGGTGCTCACGTACGAGTAGTCCTCGGCATCATGGGGCCCGCCGACGACCGCCTTGATCTTGGCCATCATGGCCGGCGTGACGTGGAACACGTGCTTGGACGTCGCCGGAAGGGATCTCTGTGCCGCCTTGTCGGGATCGGCGAGCGCCTCGCCCTTACCGGACGCCTGCACCTCGGGCTCGCTACTCGAAGAGGACGAAGGAGGCTGCCGGAACTCTGGGTGGTCCAGCTTTGGCCCCAGCCCGCGCACGGCCATCAAGTGTCTATCGTGACTCACTCGGATCAGCTCCTCGTCGGCGCCTGCAGCGCTGTCGCCGACGCCGCGGTAGTGCTGCCCCCAGACCTTCATGAAGGTGAACATGGCCTCGCCGTCGAACACGCAGTGGCTCACGCTCACGCCGATCGCGAGCCCGCCGTCCGCCAGCAGCGAGCTCTTGGCGGCGATGATCTGCGTGTCCGTCCGCCGCGGCGGCATGAACAGCTCGAACGACAGCGACGCGAGCGCCTCGGGGGTCGTCATGGGGCTCCTCGGCTCCTTGATGAACGGAGCCTCGCTCGCTCCCTGCGCCTTGGACTGCTCCCCGTCCTGCTTGATGTAGCCTGTACCGCGCCGCTTCGGGTCCCAGAGCAGCTCGCCGAGCAGCACCGCGCTGTACTCGTGCGCGAGCGTCTTGATGAACGCTCGGTGCAGCTTGTCGAGGTCGTAGGCGGCGGATCCCGGCGGCGGCGCGTCATAAATGTACAGGATAGTGAGGTCGGCGAACGGGCGCATGACGGCGTCCATGGGCGACAAATCGAGCCGCGAGGTGCTGGCAGGGAGCGCGTCGACGCGCTGGGAAGTCGCCATGGCTGATAAGTAAGGTGCTGCTGGCAGGTCGGTCACGGATTGGCAAGTGCGCTTGACGTCATAAGAGACCGACGGCGGCAATCGGATCTACTCGCACTAAGACGGAACGCGCGCGGATGGTTCCGTGCGGTTTTGTCCTTCACTCCGCCGCCATATACAACAACCAACATGAATGGGTTCTAACCGACCCTGTATATAATGGACCGCCAAAATCGGTTCTTTCAGTCTATTTTTGGATTAGCGTCCTCTATCATTTGATGTTTGTAAGCGAGATTCAAATACATGGTTATAGGCCAGCGACCAATGTCCATTTGGCTTGAGTATGGGCTTGTTTTTGAACGCGTTTTTGAATGCCACAACTTTTGACAGACAATAAAATCTTAATTCATCAATTCGAAATCCAAGCAAGTCAAAATGTCATTTGGATTGGCCTATTAATTGAGAGATGACTGGCAGTTAGGCTGTACACGATCTAGTAATCGCAGAAAGCCGGTTGTTTAATTGCAGACCGGGTTTTTTATTCGCTAGCAATATATTAAGTTAGACAGTACACATATGTAATGCATTAAATTAATAGCTAAATTGATAATGCCATTATCAAATGAAAGAGTTTCGGGTATACAACCTGCGACGTGGTGCAATGACCAGTCTGCATTCTTCGATTTCCGCCTTCCAGCCGCACCCGCCCTAGTAGCGCCCGTCCGCCGCCGCTTTCGCCGCCGCCTCCCTCTCGAGGGCCGCGCCGTGGCCGCCATGACGGGCGCGCACTCGCACCGAAAGCTCGGCATCCTCTCGGTGTCGCTCATCACGTATTCAACGTGAGCGGCGGTCCGTGGGGCAGCGAGCCCGTTGTCGCGGCCTGTGGGCCCTTCTTCGGCACCCTGGCCGTCGTCGTCTTCCCCTGGGTCTGGTGCCTGCCGCTCGCGCTCACGTTCGCCGAGCTCTTCACGGCCTTCCCGACCGACGGCAGCTTCTGCAAGTGGGTCGGCGTGGCCTTCGGCCACCCCATGGGCTTCCAGGTCAGCTTCTGGTCCTGGGTCTCGGGCGTCATCGACAACGTCTACCCATGCCTCATCGTCGACACGGTGCGCGCGCTCTACGCCGGACAGCTCGACGGGGGCGACGACGATGCCGCCGACGACAGCAGCGACAGCGCGCAGCTTGGAGCGGCGCGACCAGACTCACTCACGCAAGTGTGGCTTGCTTGTCTGCCTGCTTGTCTGCCTGCCTGCCGGCCCGAGCAGCGCGACTGGGGGCGCCTCCTGAGCGCGCTCTACTGGAACTACAGCGGCTTCGACGCCGCCGGCGCCTACGCGGGCGAGATCCACTCGCCCAAGACGACCTACCCGCGCGCCATGGTGCTCACCGTCGTCATGATCGCAGTCACGTACATCGTG
>JAADXX010000457.1:0-23148 GCA_023338025.1 Phytopythium oedochilum | reverse complement strand
TCGCCAGTGTAATTCCACGAATACCAGTGAATAGTCACATGGATTCACTTGGGCGTACTAAATACTGCACGTTGATTCAACGTCACGCCCATCTACGAGTATCCTAAAATCGACTTCAGTTCAATGATTTGCCTAGAGTCACCATCATAGGACCCGAGGGGTTATCGGTGGTCATAACCCCGAAGAAGAAGTGAGCAAAGATCAATCAGTCACCTTTGTGGAGGCGTCACTTCCTGGTCATTTCCGCACTTTTGAGCACCCACATGGCTGTCTCCTCGCTTCTGGACGAGCTGCGCGCGCAGATCCCGCCGCCGGCCGCCCCCGGGGGCCGCAAGCGCCCGGCGCATCCCCCGCCCTCCGACCGCGCGGACGCGCCGCCGCCGCCGGCGCCGCAGTTCGCGTACGCGGACCCGTTCCTGGCGGATGAGCCGCTCTGGCGCGTGTCGCTGCCGACGCACGCGCTCGACCTGCTGGCGGTGCTGGCGGTGGACCACGCGGACCTCCAGGCGGCGAACGCGCGCGAGGCGGCGGCCAGCTCGGTCGGGGCCGTGCTCACCAAGAAGAAGGGCGGCGACCAGGCGAAGGCGAGGAATAGCAAGAAGAAGCGGGACGAGGACAAGGCCGAGTTGCTGCTCCGGTGCGCCGCGCAGTACGCGGCGGACAACAGCGGCAACTGCTTCCTGACGGCGCTCGAGCTGGCCGAGGCCGTGCTGCAGACGGTCAAGGACCACCCGCGCGACGCCGACACGGTGCAGGCGCAGCTCTTCGGGCTCGTGGGCGTCGAGGGCATGGACGTGATCGCCTTCGCGATCCAGAACCAGGCGGCGCTCGCGAGCGACGCGGTGACGCGTCAGTCGCTGCAGGACGTGCAAGCGGTCGCCGACGCCGTCGCCGCCGGGGTGACGCCCTCGTACCCGGCGGTCGCGTCCGGGTTCAGCGTCCAGACGGAGGCCGAGCAGCAGCAGCAGAAGCAGCAGCGCAAGGCCCAGCGCAAGGCCGCGCGGCACAACCAGCACGACGAAGAGGAATCCAACTGGCTGGAAGCCGCGGGGTACGACCCGGAGGTGCTGCGACTGCAGCGGGAGCTGGCGCAGGAGGAGATGCGCAACCAGTCGACGTCGCTGCTGCAGCGCGAGTTCGGCTCACTCGCCGGTGGGTACGACACGACCGGCGCGGCTGGCCAGTTGACGTCGGCCGGCATGCTGTCGTTGCCCTCGAGCACGAAGCGCACGCACTTCAAGGGGTACGAGCACGTGTTCATCCCTGCCCACGCCAAGAAGGCGCTCGACAAGCGCGACAAGCTCGTGCCGATCGACTCGCTCGAGCAGTTCGCTCAGACGGCGTTCGAGGGCGTCTCGCACCTGAACCGGCTGCAGTCGAAGCTGTTCGATGCCGCGTACAACTCGAACCAGAACTTGCTGGTGTGCGCGCCAACCGGTGCGGGGAAGACCAACGTGGCGATGCTTACGATCCTGCAGCAAGTGCGGACCCACATGCAGCGACATCAGGCACAGCCTCAATCGCAACCTCGAGGGTCCGGTCAACGAGGCAAGGTCAGCTCCGACTCGGCGCTCACGCACATGAAGATCATTTACGTGGCGCCAATGAAGGCGCTGGCGCAGGAGGTGGTCACCAAGTTCGGCCAGCGACTGCGCGCGCTCAAGCTGCGAGTCGCCGAACTTACGGGCGACATGCAGCTCACAAAGAAGGAGATCGAGGAGACGCACGTGATCGTCACAACGCCCGAGAAGTGGGACGTCATCACGCGCAAGTCGAGCACGCAGCAGGCGCTACTGAGCCAGGTGAAGCTACTGATCATTGATGAGGTCCACTTGCTCGCAGACGAGCGAGGCCCCGTGATCGAGACCATCGTCGCACGCACACTGCGCCGGGTGGAGAGCACGCAGAGCATGATCCGCATCGTTGGATTGTCGGCAACGCTGCCCAACTACGTTGACGTGGCTACTTTCCTCCGCGTGTACGTGCCCGGTGGCGATGCCTATGCGCAGAACGCGGCCACGAATGGCGGTAAGGGCGGTCTGTTCTTCTTTGACTCGACATATCGCCCTGTGCCGCTCGACCAGACGTTCATTGGCGTGAGCACGAACGCGAGTCTGAAGGACGCGCTAGGGCTGAGCTCTGCGGCTGTAGCGACGGCGGTGGCGACGGACGAAGATATCGCCAAGGAGAAGCGTGCGGCGTCGGCGTCGGCGTCGGTGACCATGAGCCGCCAGCGCCAGATTCAGCTCATGATGAACAAGCTGGCACTCGCGCACTGCGTCGCGCAGGTGAAGAACGGAGAGCAGGTAATGGTGTTTGTGCACTCGCGCAAGGAGACAGCTGCGACGATGCACGCGATTCTGGAACTTGCGCGCAATGATGACGATGATCCGGGGCTGGTTGACTTGTTCCTGCCACCTCTCGACCTCCAGATGCCACAGTCGCTTTCGGATCGGGTCGTGCGCAGTCGAAACAAGGAGTTGAAGGAGCTGCTGACGTTCGGTCTCGGTATCCACCACGCCGGCATGCTGCGCAGCGATCGCAACCTGAGTGAGGAGCTGTTTGAGCGCGGCTTTATCCGCACGCTGTGCTGTACCGCTACACTTGCGTGGGGCGTGAACCTTCCGGCACATTCGGTGCTGATTAAGGGTACACAGGTGTACAACGCCGACAAGGGCGGCATGACGCAGCTGAGCATGCTCGACGTGATGCAGATCTTCGGTCGAGCCGGTCGTCCGCAATACGACTCGAGCGGCGATGCTGCACTTTTGACGACGCAGGACCAGCTGCCTCACTACCTGCGGTTGCTGACGACGGGCATTCCGATGGAGTCGGCGTTGATCAAGGCGCTTCCCGATCACCTGAACGCTGAGATCGTGTCGGGCACGGTCAGCAACCTTGACGAGGCGTGTGAATGGCTGAGCTACACGTATCTGTTCGTGCGGATGAGGAAGAACCCGCTCGCGTACGGCCTCAAGATGGAAGATGTGCAGCAAGACCCGATGCTCATCAACAAGCGCAAGCAGCTGCTGATGGACGCTGCTGAGAAGCTTGCGTCGTGCCGTATGATCAAAATCTTGAGGGAGAAGCCGCGGGGCATGAACCATCCGCTTGCCAATGGCGGTAGCGACAATGCCTTCGCAGGCAAGATCGCGTTCGCAGTGACGTCGATGGGCCGCGTGGCAAGCCACTTCTACATTCAGCACACGTCGATTGAGACGTTCAACGACTTGCTGGACAGCAAGGCAGGCGGCGGAGCTGGCGGGCGACACGCGGCGATCAATGACGGGAGTTCCGCGGATCTTGACGACGATCTGGAATGGGATCGAGTGGTTCTCGTGCTCTGCAGCAGCAACGAGTTTGAACAGTTGAAGTCGCGTGAGGACGAGATGCCCGAGCTGGAGAAGTTGCGGCGTAACTTCTGTCGCCTCGAAGTCCTCGGCGGCGGCATTGAGAGCTACATGGGAAAGACGAGCGTGCTGCTGCAGGCTCTGATCAGCCGCGCGCGCGTGTCGAGCTTCACGCTGATCTCGGACACGAACTACGTGGCGCAGAACGCGTCTCGTGTGTGCCGCGCGCTGTTTGAGATCTGTCTCAAGAAGAATAGCGGACGCAAGGCTGAAAAGTTCCTACAGCTCGCCAAGTGCATCGACCAGCGCGTGTGGTGGGACCAGAACCCTTTGCTACAGCTCCCGAACATTCCCATGGATGTCGTGACGGACATTGAGAGTCGCCACCTCGACATTTACGAGGCGTGCGCCGACCCTGACGGGTTGCAGCTGAGCGCCAAGGTCAAAAAGTGGATTACCTCGCTGCCGTTCATCGACATCGATGGGAAAGACGACCGTGTGCGTGTGCAGCCGCACGGTGGCAACATGGTGAAGCTCACATTTTCTCTGCGACCGCTGTTTCCCGAGTGGAAGGACCACCTGTTCTGCGGCAAGTCGCTGGGATCCTGGATATGGGTCGAGGACGCCATCACGGGGTATATCTACCACTCGGAGTACTACGTTATGCACGCGAGCCGCTTCACTGCGTGGAAGGCTGGTAGCGAGAATTTGCTCGACGTCGAGTGCTACCTGCCCGTCTTCTTGTCCGGCGACCGCCAAGAAGCCTCGTACGTGATTCGCGTGCTGTCCGATCGGTTTGTCGGCATGGAGTCTTTCTTCGAGGCAAGCTACGCACCCGACGCCGCCTTGGTGGCGCGGATGATGAAGGAGAAGGACGATATGTACACACCGCTGCTCAACCTCCACCCGCAGCCGCTGTCTTCGCTTGGCGACCCCGTGCTCGAGTCTCTGTATCCGCCGCCCATCCGCTCGCTGAATGCGATCCAGACACAGACGTTTCACCACTTGTACCACCAAGAAGGCGATGCGCTTATTTGTGCACCCACTGGCAGTGGCAAGACGCTGTGCGCGGAGCTCGCCATGCTCCGCGTATGGAGTAAGCGGCAACACCATGGGGACGGCGATGCTGCCACACCAGCATCCATGGCTCCATTGCTCGTGTACGTCGCACCGCTCAAGGCGCTGGCGCAGGAGAAGGCTGCAGACTGGAAGCAGCGATTTGAAGGGAAACGTGCGCTGCGCGTTCGGGTTGTCGAGTGTTTCAACACGGACGCACCGTCGACTGGTAGTCTGGACGACGACCCTGACCTGCGTGCAGTGGTGCGCAACCAAGACGCCGGAGCGTTCATCGTGGTAACAACTCCCGAGAAATGGGACGAGCTCACCCGGCGCTCCGGGATTGGCGCAATGCTCATGGAGCGCACGGAGCTCGTGGTTGTGGATGAGCTACACCTCCTGGGCGACGCCACGGGTCGCGAAGGCTCCAGTGGCAACGGCTCTGGAGGCAGTGGTGGTGATGGGGCTTTGCTGGAGGTGCTGATTAGCCGCTTGCGCCGATTCTCTCGTGGCCGAGCAAGCGATAAGCGAGTGCGCTTTGTCGGTCTGTCAACAACTCTATCGAACGCGCGTGACGTCGGCCAGTGGCTGGGGATCTCGTCATCGCCTGCGTCTACCCGTGACCGCGGCGACGACGGCCAGATCTTCAACTTCCGCGCGACGGCACGTCCGGTACCGATGGACGTTCACGTCCAAGGATTCCCCGAGCGCCACTTTGTGTCGCGAATGGCAGCCATGAACAAGCCAGTATTCATGTCGATCGCGACGCACGCAGGCGACCAGCCGGCGCTGGTGTTCGTCTCGTCCAAGGCGCAGACGAAGCTGACAGCGCTCGACCTGATCTCGTTTTGCGTCTCCCACGGGTCTGAGGATCCATCTGGAGGCGTTGGGGGCACTGGCGGGAGCAAGCGGTACCTCCGCGTGGACGAGAGCGTTATGGACGCAATCTGTGCGAACACCGGCGTCGTGGACGAAACTCTCAAGCACACACTGTCGTTCGGAATTGGGCTGCTTCACGGAGCACTTGCCAAGCGAGACCGCGATCTCGTGGAGCGGCTGTTCCGCGACGGGTTGATCCAGGTTGTGATCGCCACGAGCGACCTCGCGTGGAGCGGCGCCGCCACTCTGCCGACAAAGCTTGTGGTCGTCAAGGGCACGGACTGGTTCCAGAACGGTCGCTACCGATCGTACCCGCTGAGTGATGTGATGCAGATGATTGGCCGAGCTGGTCGGCCTCTGCTCGACGACAAGGGCATCGCGTGTGTGTTGGTGGAGGAAAACAAGAAGAACATGACCCAGCGCAGTCTGCAGGAGCCACCGACGCTCGAGTCGAGCCTCGCAGGCGACTTGGCGAACCATCTGAACGCGGAGGTCGCGAGCGGTACCGTCCAATCTGGAGCCGACGCAATGGACTACCTCAGCTGGACGCTGGTGTTTCAACGCGTGCTGAAGAACCCGAGCTACTACGGCATTCAGGGAGCGACCGGCGAGAGCGACGCGAATGTGAAAAAGGACACGGAGATGTTCCTGGGGTCGCTCGTCCGCGACACACTTGAGCAGCTCTCTGCCTGGCAATGCTGCGATACCGCAGGAACGGTGGGAAGTGTTCGCCCAACGGCGCTTGGACACGTGGCTGCCGCGCTGTACGTCGATGTGCGCACGGTGTTCAACATGGCGAGTGCCCTCAAGCGAGTCGTGGCGTCGGTGACGAAGCCTGACAAGGAGACAGCAGCCTCAGAAACGAGTCGCGACTGGACAAGCGCCTTGCTTGCGGTACTTTGCGAGGCGAGCACAGAGATCCGAGATGCAATCCCGCTGCGTCACCACGAGGTGCAGAGTCAGCTGATTACGGAAATGTGTGCGCGCGTCCCGCTCTCGCCATTCACGCACATGTTTGTCGGCAGCAAGAAGAAGCAGAAGTCGCTACTGGAGACGCACGGGAGCCAGGTCAAGGCGTTCTTGCTGCTGCAGCTGCACCTGACGCGCGCGCGCCTGCCATCGAGCGACTTTGCGCACGACATGTGCGCTCTATTGGACCTGCTGCCTCGGCTCTGGCGTGCGTTGGTCGATGTGTGCGCGTTGCTGGAGCTGCCGGAACTCGTTTTGGCGGGTGCTCGCCTCTCGCAGTCACTCACGCAGGCGCAGTGGCCATCCGAGTCGACAGTGAGCGTAGGCGATGGCGAGAAGAGTGACGAGCTCATGCAGCTCCCACACGTCTCCGCGACAGTAGCTCAGCTGCTGCGCAGCGAGTTCAAGGTCGATTCGCTGGGGGCGTTGCAGGATGCGCTGAGCAACAAGGAGGCGAAACGCAAGATCGTTGAGCGGATTACGAGCGGAGCGAGCCACGGGCAGAAGAAGCCGCGCGGCGGTCAGCGCACTGTGGACTCTTCAGCCGCCGGGCTCAGTCAGCGGCAGGTCAACGACTTTGTCCGCGCTGCGGAATCAGTTCCGCGGTTCGAGGTAACCGCGACCAAGCAACGATCTGACGGCGGCGAAAGCGCCTTCACGATCAGCATTGGTGTCACGGGTCTCAACTTCCAGGCGAGTGCGCTCGCACCCAGCGGCGGCCGCCTCCAACGCCCGAAGCCGTACGGGTTCTACGTGGTGGTACTGTCGAAGACAGCGACCAAGGACAACACTGGGGATGAGATTGTGTTCGAGAGACACCTCGCATGGAGGAAGGACGCACGCGTGGCGGTCGAAGTCGCCAAGGAGCAGAGCGAGCGAGAGTACACGGTTCACGTCGTCTCGGACGCGATCGTAGGCGTCGACGCGATCGTCTCGGTGGCTCCGTAACGTGAAGGAACAGGCGCCACGCTTGACAAGACATATAGGACGCAAGATGGGGCGTGATATTGGTGAACTGTCACCGAGACAAGACTAACGCGATCAACACGCCTCGGGAGTGGCGTGACGCAACTCTGTGACGAAGGTGTCGGGACGTGGAATCACTCGGTGAGCTCTATTTGTGGAGGGAGGTGTTGGTGTTGTGCGCTGATTTAGACCGTGCGAAGCAGCGAGGCGCTCGCGCCTGGAACTCGTCGGGTCCCTCCCTCGATCGGAGGCGGCGCTTCGTCGGAGGTTTCAAAACGATCGGCAGCGTCGCAGTTTTAGCTGCTGACGGCTGGCCACGCGCAGTATCATCGCGCTCCTCGCGGAAGCCACCGGAGAAGAAGAGGAGCTAAAAGGAGACGAGCGATCATCACTGCCGGCCCCCATTCGCTCGACCGCTTCCCACCTGGTGTGTGCCCAGGAGTATCGCACTTTGGCTCTTGACGCGGAACACCGACGCCGAGCAGCCTGCGCACGCCTTCAACGACGCCTCGCTCGTCAACGGTCGCGTGAAGAACTCGAGTGCGCCATGGGCAGCCGCTGCTGCAAGCGCGCCGACGGCGCCGACCAGGTGCGTGCGCTCTCGCGGACGGCTTGTCCATCGTCGGATGCTCTGTCGCTAACCGTTTGAGTCCATGGCACACAGGAGATGCCGACGTCGGTGGTTGCGGGCGGCGATGACGGCGGCGGCGCCAACCCGTTCAAGCCCAACAACCGCAAGTGCACGGACCTGCTGTGCCTCGTCTTCTTCCTGGCCTTCTGGGTCGGCATGATCGTGATCGCGGCCGTCGGGTACAAGAACGGCCAGCCCAAGCGGCTCATCTACGGCACGGACTGGAAGGGAAGAACGTGTGGCGTCAAGGAGGACGCGAACGGCGACGTCGCGGCCTACGACCTCAGCGACTACCCGTACCTCATGTACCCGCGCGTGGCGGAGGACTTGCTGGCGCTGGAGCGGGCGGACGCATCGCTCACGGACCCGTCGAACCTCAAGAAGTTCTTTGGCGTGTGCGTGGCCAAGTGCCCGATGGTGAGCGACTCGACCTCGCCGCTGTACGTGCACGCGTACGACGACTATGCCAAGTACCCGTCGCCAGTGAACGAGCTCTCCGCGAGCGCGGGCTTCACGGACGAGTACGTGGACGCGGGCTCGCCGTGGCGCGTGCAGATGGACACAACCGAGGTGCTCTACCGGTGCATGGAGCTGAGTAAAATCGAGACGTCCCAGCGCGCGCGCTGTGTGGACGAGTGCTCGGACGAGGAGCTCGAGTACTTCGCGGCCAACAGCATCGGTATGCGCCACTGCGGCGATGATGATACGCTCAACCCGTTCGTCGACTGCGGGGACGAGGACTGCTCCGAAATCGTCCTGGCGTCGCGAGCCAACTGCTCGACCGTGCAGATCTCTCGCCAGGAGACGGAAGTCGCTGCCGCGCGCGACGACCCGGTGACGACCATGCTCAGCCGCCGATGGTACATGGTCTCTCGCTGGATCGGCGACATCCAGAAGGCGGCGTTCCCCATCCTCATCTGCGGCGGAGGCTTCGCGCTCGTGCTCGGCTTCATCTGGCTGCTGCTGCTGCGCTTCTGCGCCGGCCTCTTCGTCTGGCTCGTGATCGTCGCGGTCGTCATCATGCAGCTCGTCATTACGCTCTTCTGTGCCTACGAGGGCAGCATCCTCACGAGCGACCGTCTCAACCAGGCCTTGGCCGCCACGGGCATGTCGGGCTCTAGCTCCACGACGATCACCACGTCCATCTCGTCGATATCGGCCTCGGGCACGTCGTACATCAACTCGTCGGGGTACAGCGTGACGCAGGACACGGTGCACTACTGGGCGATCGCGTGCTACGTCATGATCGCGCTGGACCTGCTGCTGCTCGTGCTGCTCGTGTTCATGTGCGGCCGCATCCGCATCGCGATCGGGATCATCCGCGAGGCGTCCAAGGCGCTGCAGGCCATGCCGCTGCTCACGCTCTTCCCGCTGCTGCCGACGATCATGGCGGTCGGCCTAGTAGCCTACTGGCTGGTCGCGGCAGCCTACATCGCCACGTCCGCGGACGTGACGATCCAGGACGTCGCGAGCACGGCCACGTCCGTGACCGGCGCGGCGTCCAGCGTCGCGTTCGAGGTGAGCGACGACAAGGTGGTCAACTACCTCATCATCTACCACCTCTTCGGCTTGCTCTGGACGAACCAGCTCATCCACGCGACCGCGTACACGGTGATCGCCGGAGCCTTCTGCGAGTACTACTGGACGCTGGATAAGCGCCAGATCGGCGCGCTCCCCGTGGCTCGCTCCGTGTGGCGCACGCTGCGCTACCACCTGGGCACGCTCGCGTTCGGGAGCCTGCTGATCGCCGTCGTGCAGTTCGCGCGGCTCGCGCTCGAGTACGTGGACCAGAAGATGCGGTCGGCCAAGCAGACCAACACGGCCGTCAAGGTCGCCATGGCGTGCTTCAAGTGCTGCCTCTGGTGCTTCGAGAAGTGCCTCAAGTTCCTCAACAAGTGCGTGGTCGTGTGGTAAGCGGCGAGTACCAAACCGCGCCGTCGTCCTGACGCCTGTGGGTTTTGTGCTGCTTGCTGCGCAGGAACGCGTTCGTCATTGTCGCGATGAAGGGCCGCAGCTTCTGCCCGGCCATGAAAGACGCGTTCGGGCTGCTGCTGAGCAACGCGCTGCGCGTGGCGACCGTCAGCGTGCTCTCGCGCTTCCTGCTCGTGCTCGGCAAGCTCTTCATCGCGGCCTTCTCCATGTTCTTCATGTTCCTCTTCATCCGCTTCCCGCCCACGCAGCTCCCGAGCTTCTTCCTCGGCGACCTCGCCCACGTGAGCAGCCCCATCTTCCCCATGCTCGTACGTGCAGCTGCCGTCCATGACACACACACAGAGGCTGTGTGACTGATTGACTGACTGGCCGACTAACTGGATGGATGGCAGCTCACCGGGCTGCTGGGCTACACGACGGCGTCCTTCTTCCTGGACGTGTACGGCACGGGCATCGACACCATCTTGCTGTGCTTCTGCGAGGACTGCGACGTCAACAAGGCGTCCGACCGGTACTACATGAGCGACGAGCTGTTCGCGTACATTGAGGGCCCGGCCAAGAAGAGCGCCTTCCGGACGTATCAGCGCAGCAACGGCGGCCCCCAGCGCGACGCCGCGACGCCCGCCAAGGCGCCGCCGATCGTCGGCAACTAGCGCAACAACCAAGGCCAGAGCAGCTCACACCGTCGTGGCTCATTCATACAAGCGATCCGATCCGATCCAAGCCAAGCAGCTCCGTGTGTATGCATCCGCTCTCTCCTTCCTTCCCCTCGCTTTGGCCTCGTGTGTGCGTCCTCGTCACGCCTTGAGCATGGCCGGGAAGAGCGCCGTGGCGGTCGCCTCGACCTCCCGCGCCTGCTTCTGCTCGCGCCGGTACTGCAGCAGCCCGGCGACGTCGTCCCAGGCAAAGTCGTCGCCGTTGCGGCGCATGACCCCCTCGTGGTCGATCACCGTCGCGTGCGGCACGCGCTGCACGCCGTACGGCTGCGGCACGTCGTCCCCCGCGCAGCCAAAGTGCAGCACCGTGGGCGCTTCCCCGTCGCGGAAGTCGCGGCACACGCGCGCCTTGCCCGTCGCCGGGTTGGTCCTGTCGAGGAACCTGAAGGCCGCGGCCACGTTCTGGTCCAGACTCACGAGCACGAAGTTGGCCAGCGAGGCGTGCCCGCCCTTGGACCAGGCCTCGAACAGCTCGACCTCGGCCGCGCACGCGCGGCTCCACGTCGCGTAGAAGAGCACGACGGTCGGCAACCCGGACGAGCGCACGAGCTGCTGCAGACTGCGTGGCTCGCCCGTCTCGAGGTCAACGAGCCGGATGTCCGGCGCCAGCTCGTTCAGCGCGCACGACATGCTCGGTCTCGGTTTCTCGGTTTCTCGGTCTCTCGGTCTCTCGGTCTCTCGGTCTCTTGGTCTTGGACGTGGACGCGAGGCGAGATCGTCTGCAGGTGTGAGGCGGCGGCGGCGGTTCACGCCCGCGCCATGTCCGTTGAGACGCCGGGAAGGAGTAACGTCCTGACCGAGCCACCTCGACGCCCACCGAGCGATCCATACCGACCGACAGCCAGGCCGTTGGGCCACGACAATGTATTTGCTCGGCTCCCTCTCGACGCTTGCGACCACAGGCGACCGATACTGCCGACGACTGCTTAGGCTGCGGTGGAGCCGTCCTCGTGGCGCTGGCTGCTCGACAGGCCGAGCGCGCGCTGCGAGTGCGCGCGGAAGCGGTCGGCGCGGTAGCTCTGGCGCCGCGCGGGCGTCGTCTTGCTGCTGAACGTCGAGTTCCTGGCCAGCGGGTTCTTGCTCTCGGTGAGCTGCTGCGCGCGCTGCTGCTGCTTGTCCTTCTCGTCCAACACGCGGCGCTCGGCCCGCTGCCGCGCGCGCTCGAGCGCGACCTGGTCATTGTAGTGCACCAGGTGCGCGCGGCTCCGGCTCGCGTTGATGCGCATGCTGCTCTTGATGGTGCTCTTCATGGCCGAGTCGAGCCGGAAGCCCGCGAAGACCGACTCGATCGGCGGCACCCCCTGCGCGTCCGCGAACAGCGCGCAGCGCTCGATGCTCGCAATGTCCACGAGGAACTGGCGGCTGCTGCTGCTCGCAGGCTTCTTCCCGCGTCCGCTAGTAGCGCTCTCGCTGGCCACGGACGCAGCGTCATCACCATCGTCGGCGTCGACGGAGGGCGTGGACGGCGAGGTTGAGACCTCGGCGGCCGGGAAGAAGATGCGCTCGAGGACCTCGCGGACGTCGCGCGGCAGCAGCGCGAGCACCGCGGCGCCGGGCTGCGGCGAGAGCAGCTCCGCGCCCGTCGCCATCTCGTACAGCACGTGGCCGAAGAGCAGCAGGTCGACGTCGACCTTGGCCTCGAGCGGCACGGTCCGCGCGCGGCTCTCCCTGCTTCGGTCCACGGCCATCAGCGGCAGGTAGATGTCCGCGACGCGCGCGTTGCCGTCGCCGTCTATGAGCACGTTGCCCGAGCTCAGGTGGTCGCACAGCACGCCCTTGGCGCGCAGCGCCGCCAGCGCCTGCAGCACCTGCCGGCCGAGCCTGGCGACGTCCGCGAGCGGCAGCGGCGCCGCCTTCACGGCCGCGTACTTGCTGCGGTACGAGCCCGTCGGGTCCGCGCCGAACACGCGGTCCTTGATGCTGCCGGCCGCCGCGAACGGCTGCACCACCAGCACGGCCTGCTTGTCCTTGGCGTAGTACACGTCCACCACCGGATGGATGTACGGGTGCTGCCGTTATACACACACACATGAGGTTCGTATGGAGGCGGCGCTGGCTTACAGAGCGACGCGCAAGGCGCACCTTAAGCGTGACGAGCAGCGCCTTGAGCCGGTAGAGCGCGCTGTCCTTACGCACGTCCAGCAGCGCCGTCTGCGCCGGGAAGAGCGCCAGCAGCATCTCGGCGCCGCGGTCCTGCCGCAGGTTGGTCATGTCCACGCGGAAGCAGTGCTTGTCCGCGCGGCGGCCGACGCCCGGCAGAGACTCCTCGCGCCAGCGGAACAGCGGGAACCGCTTGCAGTACTTGGCGGCCAGCAGCACGGCCTGCGCGCCGCTGAACGACGTCGTCGACGGCGGCGAAGGCGTCGCGTCCGCCATGTCCATGATCCTTGTTGTCGATTCTCAAGTAAACCCAACGCACTTACAAAATACCGGTTTAGTACCGCGACGCTTCATCGAATACCGGTATCTATCGGTACGAATCTTTGCAATCTCACCCACTACTGACACTGCGTTTCAGCGGTTCACCCTTCGCCTCGTGCGGGGGTGATTCCCGCAGTAGACATCAACGTATGCGCGGGTACCTCTCTGAGAATAATTCGGCCAGTGCAAGGTGGTTTGACAGATCGCTCCCTCAGCCGAGAGCTCCCCACCCCACAACACACGCGGTCGCTTCACTATGCACTTCGCAACTTGCGTCTCCTTCGGCCGCTCCCTGCCTCCCTGTCCCCCCCTCCCCGTCGAGGCGCCATGTTCAGCCGCGTTGCGCGCAGCGGCGCGTCGTCGCTGCTGTCCCTGCCGGCGCGCCAGGCCCAGCAGGTGCGCCGCCTGAACCTGCACGAGTTCCAGTCGCTGGACATCATGAAGGGCTTCGGCGTGGCCACGCCCGCCGGCATCCCGGCCACGACGCCCGAGGAGGCCGAGGCCGCCTTCAAGACGATCCGCGGCGACCGCTGTACGTTGTCTATCGCCCCCCGAGCCGTGTGTGCACTTGTAGGCGTGCGCTACTACACTGCATCGAATGAATGAAGGACTGACGCCTGGGTCATGGCGGCGACGCATTTTTGTCGAGCAGCGGACGTGGACGTGGTGATCAAGGCGCAGGCGCTGACTGGCGGCCGCGGGCTGGGCCACTTCAAGAACGGCTTCAAGGGCGGCGTGCACATCACGACCAAGCCGGAGCAGGCCAAGAGCATCGCGGAGCGCATGCTGGGCCAGACGCTCGTGACCAAGCAGACGGGCGAGAAGGGCATCGAGGTCGCCAAGGTCTTCCTCGTCGAGCGCGTGTACATGCGCCGCGAGATGTACTTCTCGATCCTGATGGACCGCGCGTCGCAGGGCCCGGTGATCGTGGCCTCGCCCGCGGGCGGCACCTCGATCGAGGACGTGGCGGCCGCCACGCCCGAGCTCATCTTCAAGGAGAACGTGGACATCACGACGGGCCCGACGGACGCGCAGGTCGCGCGCCTGGCCAAGAACCTCGGCGCCGAGGAGGGCTCGGCCGTGAGCGACAAGCTGCAGGCCATGATCCGCAACCTGTACAACCTGTTCATCGGCGTGGACGCGACGCTCGTGGAGATCAACCCGCTGGCCGAGACGCGCGACGGCGAGATCTACGCCTGCGACGCCAAGGTCAACTTCGACGACAACGCCGCCTTCCGCCACAAGGACATCTTCGCCAAGCGCGACAAGACCCAGGAGGACCCGCGCGAGGTCGAGGCGAGCGCCTACGACCTCAACTACATTGGCCTGAACGGCAACATCGGCTGCCTCGTGAACGGCGCCGGCCTGGCCATGGCGACCATGGACATCATCTCGCTGTACGGCGGCTCGCCGGCCAACTTCCTGGACGTGGGCGGCGGCGCGACCGAGTCGCAGGTCAAGAAGGCCTTCGAGATTTTGAACCAGGACGACCAGGTCAAGTCGATCCTCGTCAACATCTTCGGCGGCATCATGCGCTGCGACGTGATCGCCGCGGGCATCGTGGCGGCCGCCAGGGACCTGGGCCTGCAGAAGCCTATCATCATCCGTCTGCAGGGCACGAACGTCGAGCAGGCGCGCGAGCTGATCGCCAACTCGGGCTTCAAGATGATCATGGCCGACGACCTCGAGGACGCCGCGTCCAAGGCCGTCAAGATCGCCGGCATCGTCGCGCAGGCCGACGAGGCCGACGTCAAGGTGTCGTTCCAGCTCTGAGCTGGGCTCGCGCGCGGTGTTGAGTGAGTTCCGACGCCCAAGCAGCGGAGGCGGACGGTCGAGCGAGCGTAGGCGCAGCGTAGCTGGCGCGGATGATGGACCGACGACAAGCGCTCTCGTGTGTTTCGCGTGAGGATTCTAACAAGCAAGTGAACCCCCATGTAGCCCACGCGCAGGCGTTGACGTGTTCCATCGCCCTATTGTTCGGGCCTATAACACCAACCTAGACAAGAGCTAGGCCGGCAGGTCTCCTTGGTGCAGGCTTCACCAATAGGTAGAGCGCAGTACATCTACTGCAGCAGCTGCCAGTTCTTCATCAGGATATTCCTCGCGGCGTTGACGTCGCGGTCGAAGCGCCCGCCGCACCCTTGGCAGCGCAGCACGCGGTCACCGCCGAGCGCGTCGTTGATCTCGCCGCACATCGAGCACGTTTTCGACGTATACGCCTCATCGCACTTGACGAGCACTCCACCGACGCGCTCGAGCTTGTGCTTGAGCAGCACCCGGAAGCGGTAGTGCGCCTGTGACAGCATCGCGCGCGCCGTCGAGCTGTAGACGCGGCGGCGTCGGTGGGGCCCACCAACCGCCGTCCCAGCCGGATCGTTGTTGTCTGCGCCGTTTGCCGCCGCAGGTCCCGCTTCATTCTCGCCCATCAACGCTTGCGCTGGTGGGGCATGTTGGGGAACAAACTCGTGCGGGTCCACAGCAGGCGCGCCGTTCTGCCTGGCCTCCTCCTCGTACGTGCGCACCATTTCCGACGTCTGGAACAGCGGCAAGAGAACGCACCGATAGTTCGCAGCCAACCAGCTCGCGACCTTGTGGTGCATGTCCGAGGTCATGCGCGTCACGCGACGGTTCGTGTACCGGATGCGCCGACGCAGGCGGTAGCGTCGGCGGCGCGCGCGAAGCTGGTCCGGATCGTGGCCATGTGGTCGTCCGGCGCGGTGCTTCGATCGTACACTCTCCGCATGCCGCTCCTTGCACTCGTTGCTCATGAGGGCCAGCGTCGGCTTCAACTGGTCGATCGTGTTGAAGCGCCTCTTGATCAAGGCCGAGCGGTCGGACACGCTCACTGTTCGGCCTTCGGGGTCGTACACGGTCACGAAGTTCACGACACCCGGGTCGATCGCGCATACCCGCTCTTCGGTCGACGGCTCCCACTCCTTCAGCAGTGGCACAACAAGGTAATAGTCGCCCTCATGCAGCCGCTGCAGCTTCACCGAGTAGTTGAGCGGTGGCAGTGGCTCGCTAATGGCGATGCCGTCGCCTCGTTTGAACCGAAAGAACTTCGTGTGGAACTGCACTCGCTGCCCTTGCTGCCCTCGCTGCCTGTCGGTATCGGGAATTGCCTTCACGGAACGCGCTCTGAGCTCGATCGTGTCGCGTACTTGTCTCTCTCCTCACAGTAGTGGGGCTCGCACTCGTCCCGTGACCGCGCGACGAGCTTGTTGTAAATGGCTCGATGCGTGCCGAACATGCGCTCGAGCTTCAAGCGCTGCTTGGTCGTCGGGAAGAGTCGCAACTTGATCGTGGAGTTGGCTGGCGTCTTATTGGTTCGCGGAGACCGCTTGGTGGGGGTGCGTTGGGCTCGCGGCAGCTGTGGAGGCCCCCACGACGATCCGGTGCCCGTGTTTGTGCAGTTGAACGCACTGAACCAGGACTGGAGCAGCGGTGTCACGACCGGGTCGCGCTCTCCATCGCGCGGGACGTCGCGCAGAGTGGTCGGGTCCGGCATTCACAGTCGACCGGCCATAGCCGGGTCGAACCAATAGCGAGGATGCTGTGGGTTCATGCCCTCGTTGTCTGTTCCTTCGGTCCCCTCCACGACCTCGCCAACGACTTCCGTCCTGCCCTCCTCTTCGGGGTCCCCTTCGGCCTTCGCGTCGGCCTCGATCTCCATCGCTTCCTCGGACTCCGCCTCGGACGTCGCCTCGACCTCTGCATCAACGTCCGCCCGCGTCGACGACTGGGACCCCCACCGTCTGCGCTTGGCCGGCACGGGGGAGGCGGTAGCTGCCGCGCGCTTGGCGTCCCGCGCCATGAGACGCTGGTGCGCGCTGGACTGGGCAGCTGTTGATTGCTGTCTTGCTCCGGAGACTGCTAACTTGGATATGAGCAGCGTCGTTTTACTCGCTTGCACTCACCAAGGTCGCAGCTGCCCACACGATCCGACAGTTGGTTTTGCAGGGCTTACAATTTGCCTGCCTACGAAAGGGTGCAAATATGCTGGACTAAGTATTGCCGTGTTTCGTGGTGGCTTTCATGGGGAACTGCTCGGGGACATGGTTGCTGTTGATGGCAACCACGATCGAAGCCGAGGCGTGTTCTGCACTAAGTGTCAGGAGAAGGAGCACTCGGTCCACGAGCACGTACAGCTGCGTACAAACCACCATGGACGGGATCCTAATCATAATGGATTTCGTAGCTGTCCGGAAGGTGCGGTAGTTGGCGTCGATCTGAGTGCGGCTCCACCTCAACATGACGACCTGACGACCACTTAGTCCAAACGAGCCGTCGGAGATGCGAGTGCTGAGGACGCGACGCGGATTCCTGGCAGGGAGTGGACTGGTGTGTACAGCAAACCATTCATTACGAGCTCGCAGTAATGAATCCACAATCTCTTCACTGCCTGCCGACTCGCTCTACAACTCTCCAAACAGCAAGCGCTTAGTTGCGGCGGTGACGGCGCGTGGACGCCGTGCGCTTTTCCGTCGCGGCCGGGTAGTCGCCTCGGGAGCAGCCGTCTCCTCGGCGTCAGCCTCGTCGGCGGGGGGCCTCCGTGGTCGCCGCAGGGGCGGCCGTCGTGGCAGCCGGAGCAGCAGCCGTAGCCATAGGAGCCGCCGTCGTCGCCGTGGGAGCCGCGGTGGAGGCCGTGAGGGCCGCAGTGGTGGCCGCCGGCGTCGTCGAGTTGCCGGTGGACGCGCCTCCCGATCCGCTGCCGCCCTCGAGCCAGACGCAGTCCACTAAACGACACAGATGAGTTAGATCGACCATCGATACACCACAAAAATGACAACGAGAGGACGCACCGTAGACCTGCCACGGGTCGCCATGCAGAACGATCCAGTAGACGGTCAGTTTGTTGGCGTTAGCGCACTGCGAGGCGTCGAACGGCACCTTCGCCGGGATGTCCGGGTACGTCGCCTGGCAGTCGTCGGCGTACGCGACTTTGTTGTCGTCGCACCAGAACTCACACGGGCCGGCGTGCGTGAACCCCGAGTACTCGAACTCCGAGGCCGGCAGCGGCGAGCGCTTCGCGTCGTCGTAGACGGTCATGCCGCACGATGCATCGACCGTCGAGTCGACCAGCACCTGGTTCGCCAGGATGAAGTCCTGGAGTGTCGTAGCCTGAGTCCGGGAACTCGGCCTTGAAGAACTTGACCGTTCCCTCGACGCCGTAGCCGTACACAGAGTTGTCGTACACACCCCAGATCTCGTTGTCGATGGTGCTGCCGTAGCCGTTCTGCGGGTAACCCGCTTGCCAGTTGGCCGCCGGGTCGACGATGTTGCCGTGGCCGCGGACGTGGCCGAGCATGGACGCGACCAACGTCGATTTACAAAATCGACCGAATTACAGACATATGCATTCTATACCTTGCATTTGACTTTTTCTAGGACAAAGGCATTCACTGAACAAACGAGCAATACGTGATCGCTCGAACTGGTGAGACCCACACTGATCCAACATTGAGAATGTGCCAGTAATAAGGCTCCAATCCATGTGCTAAGACTAATAGACTGCCACCGCTTGTCCGGTTGGCGGACCATTCCCTATCAATCCCCTTTAGTCTGGGGAGCGTTTTCAAGACCGATCGATATTAGCAGACTTCAGCAGGCGGAATCGGAGAAGGGAAGGCGATCGCCGACCACACAAGCACCGACTTTCGGCAATGACCTCGCCTCGGCACCGACAGGTCTCAACAAAGCGCCAGCGGCGCATGAAGCTGCCGCAGCGGAGGTGAAGGAATGCCATCGGCGGTTTAATTGCCGTTTGACGAGACAGCCTGAGTATAATTAGCGAAAAGCAGATGGCATGGCGGAACGCTTCGAATGTCGGCGGTCCTGATCCGGCGTGCTTTTGCAAATGTCCGAGCTTTCCGTCCTCGTGAGACGCGCGCTGGCGGCTGGTCGTGGTCGAAAAACTCGCGTTGAGCATGCCAGCATGCTCAACGAGGTGGGTGACCAGGCTGAATCGGTCGTTGCAAGCTGGAGAGATTGTCGGGTGACAGACGCAGAGTCCCCTAAACCAGCGCAAGCCAATCGCATAACGAAGCGACATGCCAAAGCGACCTCACATGGGTCACAAGATTGCATTCAGTGACCAACAACGCGGTGGCATTCGGGACAGGGAAGCTGTTCGTGTATTGCTTCATCACTGCAGTGACGCGTGAGCTCGCTCCATGCGAGCCTAGATCTTGGCAACATGCCAGCTCTCAGTTCTCGAGCACCACGCGGTAGCGGACCGTGCCGTTGCACACCATATCCAAACCCTTGTTCACCTCGCTCATGGGAATGTTCCATCGGCGTTTGTCCCAATGCGACGACGATCGAGAAGGAGAAGGGAGCGAGGGGTGGCATATCGTAAGTCGTGGTGGTGTGTAGTAGTTCGTGCTCTCATCATGTCCTGTCCTACCACTCGTGACTACTAGCGGGCATGGAGCCGCATTGGCGTCCGGCCGTTCGCTGCGGGGGAGTCTACTTGGCCTCGCGGGCCCGCGCGGCGCTGGAGCTCATGGTGTTGACGATCCACTCCATGCCCTCCTGCAGACCCTCGCCCGACTTGGCCGAGCACGCCTGGATGTGCCACGTGCGGTCGCGGATGGTCGCGAGGTTGAGCGCCGTCGAGATCTCGCCCGACGGCAGCGCGTTGAGCAGGTCCTGCTTGTTGGCGAACACGAGGATGGGCACGTTCGCGAGCTTTTCCTCCTCGAGCAGCGTCACGAGCTCCATGCCCGTCTCCTCGAGCCGGCGCCGGTCCGCGCTGTCGATCACGTAGATCTGTCAATGACGGTCGCCGTTAGGAGATGAGTAGTCGACAAGCTAGGGAAGGAGAAGAAGAAGGAGATGGCAGGGCCGCACCAGCGCGTCCGTCTGCTCGTAGTAGTTGCGCCAGTAGGGCCGGATGGTCTTCTGGCCGCCAATGTCCCACATGTTGAGCTTGAAGCCGTCCACCTGCAGGCTCTTGACGTTGAAGCCCTGCGTCGGCATGATGTGGCTGATGTCCTCCTCCGAGAGCTTCTTGAGGATGGTCGTCTTGCCGCCGTTGTCCAGCCCGAGCACGAGGATGCGCGCCTCGCTGTCGTCCTTCTTGAGCTTGCGCAGCAGGTTCAGAAGGCCCATGGTCGTCGCTCGCTGTGTTCGCGAGGTGGTCGCCGAGGTGGTCGCCGAGGTGGTCGCTCGCGGCTGGAACCGGCCACGGGAGGAGGAAGCGCTTTGCGTCGCGAGGTGTTTGGAAATGGCGACCAGTCCGCCGCGCTCGACCCGCCGCCGCCGCGCGCACAGTGAACGCTGGAGAGTCGCGGGAAACGGACCGAGCGCGCCTGTTTCTCGCGCTCGTCCCGCAGCGACTCGCGCGCCCAGTAGCGCGGGCGGTTGGCTATTTCTGCGGCGGCGCCAAGGCTTCAAGTCCACAGTCGCACGCCTCCATTTTGGGGCGGCGCGCGATCCGTTCGTTTCGAAACGACGCGGCGGGTTTAGCGATGATTTAGGTAAAGATAGCGGTATTTCAGAACAAAACGGTCGAAATGTCGTCTTGCCGTAATGAACTAAATTGAAGTACTGACGTGGCCCACATAATGTATTGTTCTTTGTCTCCATATAGCGTCGACCACACCATCTATGGAGACGTGGAACGGTTGGTTTTGAGCTTGCGGGCGAGTCCGGGCTCTCGCTTCATGCCGATCATTTCGACTTTCGCGGGCTTTGAGTAGCTTGTAGCTTGGTGGCTTCTAGTCCGAACGACCGCAGTCGTGTGCTTGTTACGTGCATGTCGATCGATTGCCTGTGGTTCAAGGGATGTCTGCAAACTATACCAAGATCTGCTCTGAATCATCTTGAGGAAATCCCCTCGGTAACACGAGGGAGCTAGCACTGATGAACCACTTCACCCGATAATAGCCGCCTTTCTATCCTGATAGTCCTCCATGTTCATGCCAAGCATGTGCATGCAAGTCATACCTAAGAGCGCTCTGTGGCGACTCAAGGAGCTCATTTTGAACAATCTCCAAAACTGACTTGTTACCAAGATAATGATACGGTGGAGGGGCTCTTGTCGTCTCCTAGACGACTAGACGACGGCTACGACACGACCATGGCCGGCGATGAACGGCCTGTAGGGGGCCACGGCGGCGGCGCGCTTGCACTACGCGACCGTCGCCGGCGCGTCGCCCTGGACCTCCTTGAGCTGGTACTCTACACGCGCGGCTTCTTCGACCGAAGCCTCGCTAGCTGCTGCTGCCGCCGCCGCTTCGACGCGGGGCGAGCCAACCTCCTGTTTTACACTCAAGCAGGTGGTCTCCTGTCCGTCGCCCTCGTCGGAGCCGCCCGTGGAGCTCTCGCACTCGTCTTCCTCGTCGTCCTCGCCCTCGTCCTCGCTCTCGTCCTCGCTCTCGTCCTCGCTCAGCTCCTCTCCCTGCTCGTGGTGCGCGTACACGCGTACTTGGAGTTTGTGCGGGTACTGCCGCCGCTGGACGTACTCGTCGCCGGAGGACCCGTCGTCGGCCGCGCCGCCCCACTCGGTCGGCGGCAGCGGTGAGAAGGAGACGGACCGCCCGCGCTTGTTGGCCTGGCTGCTCGCCTGCGAGTCCGTGTCCGAGTTGGTGGACGACCAGCGCAGGCTGCTGCGGATCGGCTCGCGCGTCGGGCTGGCCGGCCGGCCGACGCTCGACCCTTGCGACCCGGCGCTGGCGATCTCGAGGTCCTCGTCCAGGCTGCTCTCGCTGTGCTCGCTCGAGCCGCACTCGCTCTCGCTGGCGCTGCTCGACGACGTGTTGCAGTTGGAGGGCGACCGCTTGGTGCACGAGGACAGCAGCGTCTGGATGAGGTTCTGCTTGGCGGTGAAGGCGGCCGTGGCCTCCTCGACACCGCGCTTCTCCTCCAAGAAGTCGGCGCGCACGCGACGCCGCGCCTGCACGGCCTTCTTCAGGTTGCGGAAGAGCACCTCCTCGCGCTTGTCCTCGTCCTGCAGCACCTGCAGCTCCTCCTGCAGCTCCTGCTCCATCTGCGCGTTGCCGAGCGTGCGCGCCTGATCCAGGTCGTCCTCGATGTCGTCCATTTGCGCGCGCCGCAGGTCGCGGTTGGCCATGTTCTCGAGCATGTCGGCCTCCAGCAGCCGGATCTCGGCCGCCACGGCCTGGATGCGGCGCGCCAGCCGGTCGCGCTTGCGGCTCATGAGCGAGCCCACCTGCATGTTGGTGAAGGCCACGCACTTGAGCGCCTTGGTCGCCTGCTTGCTCTGCTCCAGCGCGCCGCCCTCCAGCAGCTGCGGCATGCTCATGGCCGTCGCCATCCACGCCATCGCCGACGTCGACATGGCGCTGCGAACGAATAAATACGGGGCCGGCCGGGCGTGCCGAATCGTCCGAAAGGCCGCGAACGCCGGCGCTGCTCTCGTTCCCGGCACGTAAAACGAGGAATGCCGGCCGCCACGGGCCTTGCGTGTACCGACCGACCGACCGACTGGGAGAAGAAGGAAGAACCCGCCGCGGGCCATGCAGCGCGCAGCTTATGCGAGACCACCGCCATGTGCCATCTATGCGGCCGCCGTCAATGGCGCTGACCTCAAGATCCCGCGCGCATTTTTGTAAAACACGGAACGTTCGGGACAAATACACTTGGCGGTTGTATGGTGTCCCGAATTTAGAGCGTCGAACGCGGTTGCAGTACCCTTTCGAGCCTGCAGCGCGCGGCGTGTTTATCGCGCGGCGACACCTTCAGCAATGCCATCCACTGCGCCGTATGGATGGAATCTGCGGCTGAGGGGCGACTCATGGCGCGCCACTTCGTAAAGTCAACCGGTTACGTGCACAGTCTCGCTACGCAATTCGACGGCCTGACACTCGTCGGCGAGGATGGTCACATGCGTCGAGTCCGATCGCGAGTGCGCATGCGAACGAACAAGGAGCCACTGCACTGGGGTTACCGTACTGGGGTTACACCATACCTAATGGTAACCCCAGCCGCCTTGTCGCTGCAGCGTTGTGACTCGCGTGTAACTCTGACGCGCAATCGTCCCAGAAGAGCTCTCAAGCACGTCAATCCCGGCGACAACGGTGACTGCCAGCGACATCCAGCCATCCTCACAACGCCGACACTCTCGCTGTTGGCGCAAGGCGGACTATCCACCACATTTCTATGTGTGCTTGCCGCGCAGCGCGCGTCGGCGCGAATGCATGAGTTGGCGGCGAGGCACTCGACTGTATACTTTATCGAGGTGTAGACAAGACCTTCCACAATA
>JAADXX010000456.1:0-23154 GCA_023338025.1 Phytopythium oedochilum | reverse complement strand
CGGTTGCATGCCCGTCCCAAATCTTTTGATGCCAACGGCGGTATGTCAAACAGTCGACATATACAGGACGAAGTCGATCAATACGAAACGCAAGCCAGCACCCAACGGACACTATACTACAGTAAGAGACAGAATAGTTAGACATCGATGGCGGTTGAAGAATATTCACGGTGCAATTTTAAACGCTTATTATTGGACAAAATCTTACAGTCCAGACAAAAAAATGGAGCAAATACTCTTAAATATGATATGTCAAAACACGATAGTTACACTTCCATTTCCTATTAAAGGTGAGATCTACTCACCTGAATCTATGAAATAGTACATTATGTATTTTTTAGGGAACAATAGGGTTAAACCAAAATCTAGTTAAAGTTGAATCAGAGCAGAAAAGAATCGGGTGCGTTGTCTCTCAATCGATGTGTGTTGGATTCGTTATGGCAAACAAGCCAAGGCGCTAAAGAAAGCAAAAGCAATAGCTAAAATACAATGAAAACAACGAACATCCATCGGTCACGACAGACTGCATGCGGACACACACACACACAGCACACGACGACACGCGTCTCGGGTCAGACGACATCGGCCCAGCTCCGCTTGGTCTCGCTCCGCTCGGCTCCGGCCGACTCTGCAGCTCACAGAACGGGTGCTTCTGGTATAGCAGCCAGCTGCACAGCAGGCACGCGTTGCGACTTGTGGTGCACCTTGTACTAGCGCCAGCGTCTAGTCGCAGCAGTCGCAGTCGCAGTCGCAGTAGCAGTTGCAGCAGTACGCGTACTAGTAGAAGTAGTGCGAGTAGTACTCGAAGTAGCAGCAGTCGCAGTAGGAGTAGTACGGATGGCCCCACGCCCTGTCCCCTTCACTGTCGTCTTGGTTGTGGCTGTCGCCGCTGTCTCCTTTGTCCGCAGCGCTTGCAAGCTGGACGGGCAGGCGGTCGCTTGAATCTGGGTCTGCTTTTGGGTCGGGGTCTGGGTTTGGGTCCTCACTCTCCCGGCGTCCTTGGATGCACTTGGCTTTGGAGTTCGAGTCACAGGCGAAGCAGTGCCAACGTCGGGACGTCCGGCGCGTCCGTTATCCTTGTTCACGCCCTTGAGCGGCGACGATGGCAGCGGCAGTGGTGTTACCTCAGCAGCAGTCGCAGTGACAGCAGTAACAGCAGCAGCAGTAGTAGGCACAGTCGCAGCAGCACGCGTAGCAGTAGTACGAGTAGCAGGAGGAGCAGCAACAGCACGAGTAGTAGTAGTAGCTCCGCCACCACCGCGAGCAGCTGCCGCAGCCGCAACAAAGGCGACGGCAGCGGCGACATCCTCCTCCTTCCGATTCAACTGCCGCTCCAGCTCCCGCACGCGCTGCTCCAGCTGCCACACTTCCTCCCTCAACTCCGCCCGGTCGCTCTCGAGCGACTTGACCAGCGCCAACTGGCCGCCCAGCTTCACCTCGGTCACGATCCGCGCCGATCTCTCCTTCCGGCCGACCTCCTCGTACCGACACATTTCGCGCCACAAGCCGCGGTGGCCCTCCTCCAGACGCTCCACGTGTCGGTGGAGCGACGCGACCTTGCTCGTCTTGTCTTCGACCGTGGCGATGGCCGCGCACAGTGCGTGTGTCATGTCGGCATCGCGGGTCACCATCAACTCGATGTGTTCCTCGAGCTGCCTCTCCTTCTCGGCGTTCGCGTCGGCGGCGGCGTACGAGGCGTACGAGGCGGTCGCCAGGTCCTCGATCTCCGTCTCGAGCACAGCGATGCGTGCGTCCGCTCGTGCAAGCAGCTGTGCGAGCGAATCGGCGCGGTCGTCTGCGTCAATGAGGAGCGAGCGTAGAGCAGACGCCTCCCAGTCCAGGTCCTCGGTCGTCATGATATCATCATCACCCTCAGCGGGAGCAGCACCGGCAGTGGCGACGACATCAGCGACGACATCAGCGACTACAGCGGCGATGGCTACAGCGGGGGTAGGAGTGGCTGCGTCGTCGATCAATGTGAGCACCAGGCCGGCCGACTCGCTGTCGTAGCCGCAGCCGTTCTCGGTTCTCGACTTGTCGCCATCGGTATCGTTGTTAACGTCAGCGTCAGCGTCAGCGTCAGCGTCAGCGTCAGCGTCAGCGTCAGCGTCAGCGTCAGTGTCAGCGTCAGCGTCAGCGTCAGCGTCGGCAATAGCAACAGTAACAGTAATAGCGTCTGCTGCCGAACAGTCAGGCGCAGCAACAGTAACAGCCATGGCGCCAGCCGCAGTCTCAGCGTCAGGCGCGGCATCAGCGGCAGTAGCAGCATGTTCTGGAGAGTCAAGGTCAGCAACGTTCACTATGTCAGCCTCAGCGTCTGCCGTAGCGTCAGCCTCAACGCCAGCGCCAGCACAGACCCCCGTCGTGTTCTCGATCTCAACGCCAGTCTCGGACTCGGGACTCGGACTCGCACTCCAACTCGGACTCCAACTCGGGCTCCAACTCAGACTCGGACGCGCTCGTGGTGTCGGCCTCCGTCTCCTCTTCATCGCGAGCACCGCAAGCGAGGTAGCTGTCGTTATTCCCCGTCTTTTGCTTGGCAGGTGTCAGCGTCAGCGTCAGCACCGTCGGCGTCGGCGCGAGCGTTAGCGTACGCGCTAGCGTATGGGTCATGAAGGCGCCCACGGTCGGTAGCAGCGCGCTCGCGACGACCTTGGCGGCGGCCAGCAGGACGCAGCTGACGGCGCGGTCGAGCGGGTTCGCGCGGGTGGACGTCGCGCTCTTCTTGTTCTCGCTCTCGTTCTCGTTCTTGACGATGTAGGTGCAGGCGGAGAGTGCACGCGGCGAGGCGTTCATGCTTGCAGGATCGAGTGCTCGCTGTGCGTGGTGGCGGCGGCGGAGTCGGTGTGCTTGCGCTTGCGCTTGCTTGCTTGCTTTCGCGGAGGATCCGTAAGTGTGTATCGGGTCCGGTTGTGGTCTCGGCCTTTCTTGTGGTTGTTTTTTTTCTTATTTTTTCCTTTGTTTCTCGATAAACGTGTATTGTGTTACTTTGGTGTTTGCTCCATCTCTACGAATCGCGGCCTTTTTCTCTAGGAGAGACAAGCCATCTGACCACTTGGTTCTAGTAAGGTGATCTAAACACTTGGATAAAGTAAGGGTATGGTACCGACATACTGGACATGCTATACTACCGTTCACGCGCTGGGATTGGTCAAGCCGGTCAGTTCGCGGGGTTCTAAAAATAGACGATTTCGGGGCTTCGTGCCACACACCCAACCACACATAAATACATACAGTTGTCTCGACAGCGACCATGCTGAGTGCTGGACCGTACAGAATAAACAATCAAGCACCACAAGTGCCAGGCTGCTTTTCTTCATATCGAAGGTGCGGTCGCCGACTGCCTGCTGATCGTTCCTGGAACTCCCCCGGTCTTCCGTTTAACTGCATGACCGAGCAGTAAAAGAGCGACTCTCTGTATGGCGCCGTCCAGTTCTGCCTGGAGCGTGGTTGGGAAACAATTAATACCTGTTATAATTGCGCTGAAGACCTGTTTTCAGCGTAAATAGCGCTGAAAACCTGTTAAACAGTCTGACAGGCTGTTAGATTGTAACAGCGATTCAGCAACGAATTACTGTTATGACTTAACTTCTGTTACTTTGCGAAAACCATGGTGGCGACTCGAAGCAGAAGACACCATCGGCACCAGGCAAGAACTAGTCCTGCTCCAAGTCGTCCGGGATGATGCGCACCCCTGAGGCTCGGTTCACGAGCTAGCCGAAGCTGCCATGGTACCCTATGTTTCGCGCCCATACACGGCTTGATCATGCCCATGGCATAAAATGCCACCCTGTGAAATTTATACACAACCGAAACGGTGATGCACACCTGTAAATGTGCCCACACGCTAGGCCGCAGTTTGTTGACGAACGCCGCGCGTGTCGTAAGTCGGGCGTATCAGAGTCTTTGGTTGTGTGAATAGTTGAACAGCTTTCAATGGGCGCGATCCCAGCTTGGTCGTTATGACAGTTGGCAACCCAGAGGCGCAGTTTATGCTCCGACAGCCAGGGCAGTGCGAGGTAGAAAATATGTGCTTGTTGGAATCCACTACTACGTCTAATCCGTCGAGCTCAAGGTTTGCTGTGCTTCCTCTACTCGTGTCTGCCAAACAGCGCGCTCGTGGTTCTGTGTGTCCGCCACTAGAGCCGGCGCGTGCTTCAGGTAGCAGCGAATTTCGCTGATGCACTGCGCCAGCGTGGCGTTGTACGCGCGCAACTCGTCCAAAATATCAGCACGCAGCATAGCGCTTAAGTTATAATAAGTCAGCAACGATATCGAGTGTGAGCGTGGGACGATCGGGCATGGGGGCCGGCTAAAAGCGACAATCAGCTATGCAGGCCGCGATAAGACGGGTCGGCGATCCGCTGTGGCCTAATAGTGCCGGTGTTAGTCGTGTCAGTTAGTGAGCCGCAGTAGATGAGTGCCTTGTCACTGTGCGGGCGGACCCCAGGAGCCAAGCGTTCCGACGAAAGCAAAGCGGAGCAGACGACAAGAACAAACGGTAGGAGCGGACTCTCGGGAACCTTACCATGAATCAGGGCTTAGAAGCGAAAGAGCGGCGGCACTAACGCGTGCGGGATATCCACTAGGGGGCAAGCGGCAGACCGATAAGATGATGGTTTGCGAGGGTGACGGCGCGAGTGACCACAAGTTGGACTAAGAAGTGCGGCTGTCAGGAGCTAACGATGGCTGTGTGATGATGCGTCATGCTCCATGACTGCTTCCGCACTGAAAATCAGTAGAGCGGTCGGACGATAGGCAGTATGCGGCGGCGCTAGAGGTCTAGAGCGCGCTCCTGTAGCTGATATCCCGGTTGGCCTCTAGGACGAGAATCCTTTCTTCACATATTAACAGTACCTAAACTTCGTGATCCTCGTAGAAGGTGTCGTCCGGGAGAACAAGGCTCTCAACAAGCGCGTGAGCGGTGAGCGGCTGGTGCTGACTTGGCTGCTTGGCCTCCTGCTGTACAACAAACAATATTAGTGCACAATGAGACTCCTCTTGTCTCTTTCGACCAGGGCGTCAAAACGCGGATGAAGTTCTACGGCATAGGCTCCGCTAGGCCCCACAGTACAAACCCAGCAGCGAATGATCGCTTGTCTTGCGGTTCTGTACGATACCGCTGATGGGGGCAGGCCCTCCTGACTGAGATGTGTTGTAACACAAGTCGAACGTCCAGCACAACACACGATCATATGAAACCAACAGGCAATATGCTGACGCGCCGCTCGGGTACATGAGTATCGCGATAGGTGCAAATATATAGGAGTAACAAAACAAATATGATCGTAGCCATGTCGACGCTGGTCAGCTCGCGCGCAGGCGCTCGGCCGCCAACACCGCCAGCTCTGCATGGACACCCGTTTCCTCCATGGCGCTCAAGGCGCTGTGGCGGCGCTGCAGTCGACGCCACCGCGGTAGCTCTGGGAATGCAAGTACAGTAGGGCGACCGCCATATCGGACAGCTTGCCCACCGCCATATCGGCCAACTTGCCCACCGCCACTGCGCCAACGATCACGTACGCCGCCGCCAACTTGGAGCAGTACGTGAGCCTGGCAGCCAGCATGCGTGAGTTGAGCAGCGACATAAGACCGCACACCTAAGACACCCCGAATTAGACTTTTACGAACTGGCTGGCTCTCTATCAGCAGCATCTCCATGCCATCGCGCTGCAGGGCCAGGCCCACAGCCCAGTTTGTCACCCGGTGGGTAACAGCCTCCGCCTGGTTTGTAGCACAGCGCTCAGCGCTGAGGGCATCCTTTGCTGGCGCGAGAGACCGTCTCCGTCGCCAGCTAAGCACATCGCTACTCCGCATTTTTCCACTGCTGGCCCAAGATCGCCTGATATCGTCCTTGCCCCGCCGTTCATTGCCGTACGTTGCCGAGCAAAACATTTTTTGTAATACATAACAGATATTCAGTTATTGTAACAGGACTTCAGCGCAAAACGCTGAATAACAGGTTTTAATTAGCACACGAGCGTCCATGCCGCTTCATTGAGCTCGAGCTCGAGCGCGGCGATCTTGGTCTTCATAGCACTGATGCAGGCGCACTAGGAGTCCCCGACTTGACCTTGTATTGATTGCGGCCTCGTGTTCGGTGTCGCAGACTTCAGCAGCCACGAGCGGAAGCTCGTTGTTGGCTGTTGAGAAGCCGAGGCGTTCGTTGATGTCCATCATCTCACGCTCAATAACAGATGAACGACCTTCGGCTTCAACAGCGCGATCTCGAGACAGGCCGTCTGCTTATGAAGCTTGCCCACGAGCTGCAAGGCTTGCTCGAGGAAATCTTCCGTCGATCCCTGATCGAACACGAAGATGCTGGCGCAGGTTGAGGCATCGGATTGAGAAACACTCATACAGTCCTATTGTCCGTGATCGTCAGTACAGACCGCGCGGCGAGGGTCTTTCCCGGTTGCGCGGCGCGCTGAGATGCAGCTGCCAGCGCCTGTATGAGCGCGTGGCCAGTTTACTTCTGTCGTGGCTTGCTCGACGGTGTCGAGGCGATCAGTTTAGTAGAACGGCACAACGTAAAGGGGTGTAGCGGTGCTTCCGGCACCAAGACGTACGTTCCTCGGTTCATTAAACGTTGAGTATTTGGGAGATCGGTGGCAGCGCCGAGGATCTACCGCTAGGGAGCTCGCCGCCCTCAAGCCTCTCCGTCGATCTCCTTGTGGAACTGGTCCAGGAACGTCTCCATGAACGTATGGCGCTCCTCCGCGAGTCGCCGACCAGCCTCTGTCTTCATCAGACCGCGCAGCTTGAGCAGTTTCTGCTCGCGCATCCACGTAAAACGACGAAAGGTGAGCTCAGGGTGGTGTCACTCTGTCCGGCAAAGCAGCGGCGCACCTCGTAAAAGTGGTTGATCGTGGTGTTGTTGCCGCCTTGCTTCATGTACTGCTCTTTGGTCAGCTCGGTCGCGGGACGCACATCGGGGTCGTACAGCGGGCGCTTCTTGTAGCCACCAAAGGTGAAGCAGCGCGCGATGCCAATTGCGCCGATCGCGTCCTGGAGTTCACGAGAGCAGTGCGTCTTCCGGCGTCAGACAGACATTTCACCGACTCGTGGCAGCACCGAGAAACACACACCGTACCAATCGGTCAGCGTCCTGGACGCAGCCAAACTCGACGGAGAAACTGCTCGGCTTATCGCCCGACAGCTCCTCCTTGAACCCCATGCTGTCGACGATGTCCATCACGCGCTGGATCTTGTCCGACGCGACCTGCTCCGACTCGAGGAACGCCAGCGCGCGCTTCGTCGGGGTTCCAGCGTCCGCCTGGTACTTCCAGTCATCAATGTCGTGCAACAGCGCGGCGAGCTCGACGACCTCGAGGCTCTCACTCGGCACCTTCTGCGCTCGGCGGCAGGGTTGGATCAGCACAGACTCTTGCCAAGGGCACAGATAACCAACGAATGTCCCACCTCCTCCGTCGCGAGCCGCTTCGCGACCGTCCAGACGCGCTCAATGTGGCGCCAGTCGTGCGACGCGTCGTTGCCCGCGAGCGCCTGCTTGACGAACGTCGCCGTGCGCGCAACTAGCGAGGACGAGGCGCCGGGCATGCTTGCGTTGTGGACGTGAGCGATTGCGCCGTGGCTGGGAAGTTGCCGAATGCTTAAGCGCCGAAGGAGCTGAGTCCGGTGATCCGGTCGTCGACGCCCAGCGGCGCGGCGAAGTGATTGGCAACGTCAGTCCATCGGCGGATCGCTTGGTCCAGTCAGTCTACTTGAGTATTGGCTTTGTTGCCGTTTTGCGCGCCAACGTCCGTCCCCAGCTTCCGTTTTTGGCGCCAAACAGTTTGCTGGTCCGGATTAAATGCATGTTTCGCGCTCATGAGTGGAGCTTTCTTGTCGTAATTGACCTATATAATTGGGACAGACGTGTCGATTATTGCGCTCTTCAACTGGAATATTTGCTTGGAAAAACGGATCATGGCGCGGCCCAACGGCCGTGCGCGACCCCCCGGGAGCGCACAGCGCGCGACGCGACCCGCCGCCTTGAGCCAACGCCCTAGCGCGCGCGAGTATGAGCCGTGCGCGGTCCGCCCCGGCGTCGGCGCCGACGTCGCGGGGAGACAAGACGCGCAAGCCGACGGCGCGCGCAGATGAGCTCGACACGTACATGGAGCGGCTGTACGACGAGGACGTCGAGTCCAAGCTCGAGGGCGCCAGCATGATCCTGCAGCTCGCCGAGTACGCCGGCAACATCGAGGCGCTGGTGCAGAACGAGTCGCTCATGGTGCGGCGTCGTTCGTCCGAGCCAACAACGTGCGGACGCGTTACCCCTTGCTAACGCGCTGGCACATGCAGAGCCTGCTGTCGCGCGTGCTTAACGACGACTACAAGAAGAGCTACGACTTCACGCTGGCCATGATGCGCATCTTCTGGTGCTTCTCCAACTTCCTGCAGCTCCACCCGGTGCTGGCCAACTACCGCATCGGCGCCGTGACGCTCAAGATCGTCGAGTTCGAGCTCAAGCGCCACCAGCTGCGGCTCGAGGAGGAGCGCGGACTAGAGGCCGCCGCCTCCAGCGCTCCAGCCGACAGCGACGCGTCTGCGCTGCTCGACCGCGAGCGCAAGCGCAACAAGAAGCGCCTCCGGAAGCAGGACCAGCTCCTGTGCGTTCGTTCGTCTCCGATGTTCTGGGTCGTGGCAATCGCGACGGATCTGGCTGACACTCAGGCGGTGCTTGTGAGAGCGCAGGTTTGTCTGCATCAGCGTGCTGCTCAACTTGGCCGAGGACATCCACACGGAGCGCAAGATGGTCAAGCGCAAGATCGTCGTCTTCCTCGCCAAGGTCCGTCGCTGCTTGGAACCGACCGATCGTTGCTGGTTGACTCACCCGCCTGGACGTTGTAGATGCTGGATCGCGTGTCGCCCGAGCTCGTGATCTTGACCCTCTCGTTCCTCAAGAAGCTGAGCATCTTTGAGGAGAACAAGGACGCCATGGTGGAGCTCGCGGTCGTGGACAAGCTCCTGCGCTATGTGCGGTGCAACCACGACAAGACGGTGCAGACGGCGCTCAAGCTGGTCTTCAACCTGTCGTTCGACCCGGCGCTGCGCGAGCTGCTCGTCAAGAACAGCCTCATCCCCAAGCTGGTCGAGCTCCTCAAGAAGCCGCCGTTCCGCGCGCTGTCGCTGCGCATCCTGTACCACCTGAGCATGGACGACCGCTGCAAGTCCATGTTCACGTACACGGAGGCCATCCCGATCGTGCTGCAGCTGGTGCTCAACTTCCCGCAGAACCTTGTGGCCAAGGAGCTCGCCGCGCTGGCCGTCAACTTGAGTCTCAACACCCGCAACGCCGAGCTCATGTGCCAGAGCCGCGGGCTCGAGGCTCTGGCCTCGAGGGTGTTCCGTACGCGCGACCCGCTGCTGCTCAAGGTGGTGCGCAACATCTCTGTCTGGAGCTACACGCTGCAGGAGGACCTCACGAGCGACAAGCAGTACAAGTACCGCGGCATGTGGGCCCCGCTCGTAGTGCCGCTGGTCGAGCTCTGCATCGCGGGCGACGCCAGCCACGACGTCATGCTGGAGGCGCTCGCGACCCTCGCCAACCTCACACCGAGCGACTTGCCCGTCAAGTCGCCGTGGGAGAAGCTCGTGGCCGACTACGCACTGCTGCCGTTCCTCTCCAAGCTGCTCGTGCCCGGGTTCTCGCAGGACGACGTCGTGCTCGAGGTCGTGCTGCTCGTGGGTGCCCTCGCGCTCGAGCCAAAGTGCGCGCCGTTGCTGGCGAGCTCCCGCGTCCTGCGCAGCCTGCACGCGCTGTTCCAGGAGAAGCAGCACGACAGCGAGCTGACGCTGCAACTGCTCTTCGCCTTCTACCGGCTCCTGCGCCACCGCGAGACATACGAGGAGCTGCTGGGCGGAGGCAACGGCGGCGGTGGCATCGTGCCCGACCTGCTTCTCGCGGCGGACGCGCCAAACATCGAAGTTCGCCGCATGTGCGATATGCTCATGGACCTCATCGTGGACCGGGACTGCAGCGAGACGGGCGTGTTGGGCGAGTTTGCGCGGGTCATCCGCCAGCGGCGCTTCGAGATCTACAACGCCGAGTACCTCGAGGCGCTGCATGACAGCCGGCTGCTTGGATCCGGCGGTAGGGGAATGGGTGGGATGATGCGAGGCGGCGAGGAGAAGCTTGGCGGTCGAGACTTCGACGACGGCGACGACGATGGCGACGGAGACGACTGACAGTGCAGCGTTGGACGGAGGCTCGCTCGCGTTGACCAACGAAGACAATATCGCGCTCACCGCAAATATACATCAAGGTGTACACCATCGTATCAAAGCGTGCGTACACGAACTTCAGCGGGAATCCGATCTCGCACTTCACATGTCTGGGGTTATGGTCATTTGCACAGTGGTTGGCTACAGATGCTTGGGTGTCAGGAACCCGTAGACGTGTCTGTAGTTGCTCGCGATCGCGCGTGGTAGCTGGTTCGCGGGCCAGTACAGATTCTTCTCGCTGCTATTGATTGTCGCGCCAGGCGGGATCACGTACACGACGTATGGACTGCCGCCCGCCACCTCGAGCTTGAGCGCCGAGGCCCTGCCGCGTGCCTTGTTGCCGAACGCGGCGATGCACCGAACCAGCTTCACCTGCTCGTACGTGGACTCGATACGAAAGTATACCAACGCAGACTCGTGGCGGTCCAACAGCATCTGCTCAAGCTCGGCGATCGAGATCGTTCCCGTCTGGGTCACCGTAATGTCGCCACGAGGAAAATCTCGTTCGGACGGTGCCATATGTGGATGGACCCAGTACGCGTCCACACGAAAGTCATGGAGCGCATCACTGTTGCCCGAGTCTTGCACGCGGATCTGGCACGACCAGTCAATGGGAGGATCCATCGCGAGCGCGCCACCCGCCGATGCGTCGTCACCAATACCACCCTTGTCATCTTCCATCGGCTCTGGATCCAGGCCCGAGTCGATGAGGTGCTCGAAGAACTTTGCCGACCGACAATCTGCGAGAAGGAGTGCCTCTGCGTCCGTCCGCCCCGTAACGCGGAACACCACATTTCCGCCTGCGCGACTCACACAATGAACACCACCCGAAAATCCTCGTGCACCTTGCTGGACAGAAGACGGCGGCGCTTCGATCACCGATTTGATCTATGACAAGCAAAGAAACACGAGCGAGTGAGAAGCTTGACAGTGGAGTCTCTGTACGCACCGCACAACGTACGCTGATGATTCCCGTGAGCTTCATGGCGTTGTATGCATCGAGGAAGGCTTCGCTGAGGCTCTTGACGTGCAAGAAGTGGAGCAATTGTGCCCACTCTGCTCGAATCTTGTTCAGGGCACCCAAGATGCCATCAATTGCGGCGTTGATCGCGTCGGTCTTCGTCGCTTGGGATTCCATGAAGTGGATCACATCGTTGACATCGACGCGGACTTCGAAAAGTCCTTCTCGCAGCCGGTTGATACGAATCGATGCCTTCACGTTGGGCACAACAATCTTTTCTGCGACGCCGCGGAACTTGAGGGATCCTCGGAGATGGTTGATCCCGGCGCATAGGTCGTCCTCAGGTGTAAACAAGCTCCGGATAACGGCGCGGAACTTCGCATCATCAGACGACCCACTCTCCGACTGTAGGTCGTAGGGCTGCTTCATCAACTCAGCTGGTGTCATCCCCGAAGACGACGACGTCGCTTGCGTAGACCCCGCGGCCCCTCCTTGCTTCGCTTCATCTGGATCCCAATCTGACTCTCCGCCAGAGGAGTAATAATCATCGTCCTCGCTGCTGTCATCACTGGAAACCGAAGCTCTTGTCGCCTTCGACGGCTTTGCTGTAGCTGAGTTACCATTGCGGGCGACACTGGTGGCGCTGCCGCTGCTCGTTCCATTGTTCCGGCCATTCTGAGCCGATTCTTGGCGAGTAGCAGGCGCGGAAGCCTGGAATGCCTGTGCTTCAATGCGAACCAACTCCTCTAACACGTCCCGGAAGAACTCGCTCGCTGCCCGCTTTGCGTCCTTGAGATTCACTGCAGCTGCCGATACTGCGAGTTTGCTGTCGACATAGATTGAATACACGTGATACGGTGCGATAAGCCGCTCTTCTTGTGTCACCTGTCCAACAAAACGAGTCAGCACTACAGTACAGTTACACTAGTCGACTGACCACGCTTCACGTACGATTCGCATCGCTCCAGACTTGTTGACGACTTGCTTCAAATGCTTTTGCTGCGTTTCGTGCCCGGCCATCAGCGTCGACACCAGTTTGCTGCGTTCCTTGAACGTGCGCAATAGCGCCTTCCAGCAATCGTGGATGCGCTTGATGTGGGCCACCATGAGATTGGTCGCTGATTCTCGTGCATCCAACGCGGTTCTGCCGGTCACCTTGGCTTCCAGCGCGCCTCCTAATCCGACCAGGCTGCATGTGAACGTGCCGGAGCTATCGCACGACATGCTTCCTGATATCTAGAATCGCATGCATAAGCATCAGTGAGCACCCACGCCAGTCACACGAAGCAAGTACTTCGCATCTGCTTACTTGGATCTTTTGTGAGAAGTTGAAGACTGCTTCGTCTTGGTCCTTCCAATCCACCTCTCGCAATTGCGAAAGCACTGCAGCCTCGTCTCGAAAGAGCAACTTCAGCAGCTCCTGGTACGCTTCAGCTTGTCGCTTCATGACAACATCCGGTCTTGGCGCTTGCACTTTGGGACGCTCGCCGACATCGTCAACGAAGAACGCCGGCTCCTCCGAGCGTATCGGAGTGACGACGTCGCCATCGACTCGTCGCCGAACAGGATCTCTCTCCACTGGAGGGTTTTCGGGCTGAGGAGGTTGCTCGTACCGCCGTTTCCTTGGATTCACCGTGGCTGACTCGTGAAAATCATCGAACGAGTCGTCTTGAATATCCACTTGGTCTGAAGGTTCGCCACGAAGAGGCTCTGACTTCCACATCGATTCGGTGCTTGGAGGCTCTGGGGGAGCATTGCTACGCGGTGCTGCGGTGCGGTACTTGCGACGACGCTGCTCTTGATTCTGGTCGAATTGGTCGACCAGAACAATCAAAAAGGTCATAAGCTCTTTCGCCGCGTCAGCTCGTGCCATGAGCAAGCTACTCGCACGGGACTGAGCAAGCGGTAGATCATCAATCGTCGCCACAACTTCGATCTCAATGATCTCGGCACCGAACTGAAACCGGCGAACTTCCGTCGTCGTCAGCTGCTCGCAACAAACACGACACCGGGCAGTTAGACAAAACCTGCAACGAGAATCCTAGACGCATGCGGAAATCGTAGCCCAAACCTGCACGGTGTTCGACTCCACAAGGTGGTTGAATGCTGCATCGCGGACTTGGCGAGTGTCATTGGCTGAGGTTAGTCGGTACGTCCCCAACAGCTGCTGCAGCAAATCGCCAAACAGTCGCTGGAACCTGGACAGGGTATGCAGTAGGAACTGAACTGCCTGGTACGTTGCTTCGTGGTCGCTTCGGCCAGTTGCTTCGCATTGTATGTGACCCAACTGCACTCTCCCAAGGAAGGTACCGTGCGCTGACCCAGTATACAAACCGCGAAACAGCTGCGTAACCAGCAACACGAGCCAATTCACAGCAGCACGTCAGTCGTCAGTTCTCCTCACATCGGTAACAGCAACGAGCATACCTTCACGCCTGGCGCTAAATTGAACTCGCGACTCATGCTGGACATGGAAACTCGGCCAAGATTATTGGCCCATTCCTGTAGCTGGGAGATGATGTCGTACGTCGGTCCAAACAGTGTGATCAGGAATGCTTTCCCGTCCGTTGCAGTGATAGGATGCCACTTCCGCTTGTGGTGCTGCTCCTTGGCTAAACGGTTCCCATCCACAGGCTGGGTAGTGACGGCGGAATTTGCCGCGGGCTGCGGTTGATCTGGAATAGATTGCTCAAAGCTGACCTTTTTTACAGGCTTGCTTGCTTTTCCTTGGATGCCGACCGATGCTTCGAATCGCTCGGAAACCTCACTCTCGACAGCATTGGATGCAGAACTGATATCGGGATGAGGCCGTGGAGATGGATCATCGCCGATACTTGTCCTGTCGTCTTCCGCGTCAGGCTCATATGAGTTGTCAGCCATGACCACGTCCTCATCCGGAGCATTCCTGTCTGCAGTAGCGAGAGCTAGCTCCGTGGCCTCCGTCTCAGGTACTGTTGGACGTCCCAGGTTGATGGTAGCCAACGTTGGCAGTGGCGCGGCTTCGGCCTCCGCTCCGTGCTGATCAAAGCCCACCTCCTTGAAACCATGCTTCGTTTTCATCAGCCGACGACCGGTCGGCTCTCGCAGCATGTTCTGTTGAGCGTGCTTCTCAAATCTCAACTCACGCTCCTTCCGGAGCGCTTCGGGGGCCAGCTCGTCGCTTGACATCTCGCAAAGGCGCTGTGGCGTGATATTCCCGTTAACCAGGTCTCGACGCAGCTCGGGGTTGTGCACGTTCTTGATATTGGTCCGCAGCATGCGCGCATGTCGAACAAACTCCTTCTGCAGCCCCTGGTTCGCCGCGCTGCCGCGTTTGCGGAGATACATTCGGAAGAGCGTCTCCGCAATGGCGCAGCTCAGAGGTGGGATCCGTTCATCCCCTTCGAAATCAATCTGGAAGCTGTCCGCAACACCATCCGTAAAGGTCTTCAGCGTCTTCTTCGCGTTAGCCAGCCACTTGAGATCCTGAACAGGGAAGTAGTTGACCCACGACGCATCGATGTTGCAGGATATTCTCCGCGGTGGCGGTGGTGGTGGTGGCTGTCGTCGAGTTTGCACACCCACAACAGCCGGCAGACTGCTCACCCTCTCCAGCCTCCGTCCAGGCGACGCTGTGGGAAATGGTCGAGGAGACGCTGTGGCACTTGGTCGAGGAGAAGGCATCGTATGAGTCGATGAAGCACGTTCGAGTCGCACAGTCCGGGTTGGCGGCTTCCACGCAGGTGCATTCGGCGCAAGATTTAACACCTGAACAACGTCCTCATCGTCACTCTCGTCATCGATCGTGTCGGGATGGGTGAGGTCGATCATGTCGTGCTCATCTTCTTCATCTGGCGAGTCGATCGATACGACCTCGGGAGCGGCGTGGCCTGAATCAATACTGTCGTCGTTCCAAACGTCGTGTCCAAACTCAAACTCGTTCGCTTCACCTGCAGAGTCCACGTCAAAGTCATCCTCGCCAACCGGCACTTCCAATGTCTTGAACCAGCTCCGGAATCCTGCTGCGAACTGAAACTCGCGCTCCTTCATGACCGAGCTGCGCGTATCATGCAGCATGATGCGCACAAACACGAGCACCTTCTTTTCCACTTGCAGCTGCTTACTGACATCTCTGTGGCGAGTGACCAGGGCTTCGTATTGCTTCGCGAGGCCCCCTTGGTACGCGTCCAGCTCGTCCAGTTCCTGCAAGATCTGTCCGTAACTGCGGTTCTGCAGCGGGTCGATGCGGACTTTGGACAGGCGCACGAACTTGAGCCGCACCGTGCTCGCCCTCCCCGCCACCTGCTCGCGCTCGGCGCACTTGAGCACGTCGTCCACGCGCCGCCTCAGGCGCGGGAGCTTCACGGCCGACAGCAGCAGGTTGTCGTCGCCGATCCCGACGAGGTAGTCGTAGAGTTCGATGCCCGAGACCGCGCTCGCGATCTCGCCGCCGCCCTGCCGCGTCTCGACGAACCACTGCGGGAAGCGCGCGGCGCGCACCTCGTTCACCTGGAACAGGTGCGAACCATTGATGGCAACGACGTCCAAGCCGAAGTCGCGCAGCCCGCGGTCACCGTTGGACGAGCCGCGTGCGCGCGGGAACGTGTACTGCACCTCGTACGGCTGGCCGAGCGCCAGCAGCTTCTCGGCCGCCAGCCGCACCTCGATCTTCCACAGGCGGATGCTCTGCACCAGTGCGAAGCGCGCGCTGTCCACGCGCGGCGCGTCCTCCGCCATGCCCTTCCGCCCAACGTCCCCGTTGCTTTTTTTCTAAGAAGAAAGCTTACCGACAGGGAGTGTTGGTCTATTTGAGGTTTCACCAAATGAACCACACCAAAAACAGAGAGTTCCGTGCACGCTCCGTTTAGAAGGCGGTCCAGAGCGCCGGTTTCGCAAAGGCTTTCTTTGGCTTTCTTCTTGGAGGCGCCGCTCGCCAGATGTGCGAGCCATCCGCTGACGTTTGACGCGCGACGGCCTGCACGAGCCGTCGATCGCTCCCCAATTGCGTCGATCGATCCCCAATTGTCCAGTTCGTCTATATCCAGAAAGTACTCGCTGGGCGGATGGCTAGTCATGGGCGCCGCGCAGTCGCAGCAGCAGCACGCGCACTCGGACGGCAAAGGCCGCAGCAAGCAGCAGGAGCTCGCCGACTTCCTGTCCCGGTCGGACGCCAGCGGGTGCACGTTCTCCGACTCGGAGAGTGACGCGGGCTCTCCGCGGCGGGACGGAAAAGCCCACGCGGCGACGGCCGGCGGCGCGCTCGTCATGCTGCCGAGTGCGCTGGACCCGAGAGGACGCACCATCCGGCGAGTCGTGATGGACCCGGTGGACGTGCAGGAGCGACTTGGGCTCGTCAAGCGGCGAGCGCTGGCCACCAGGCCGTCCGCAGGCGCCGCAATAACGTCGGACGCAACTGTGGACGCATTCGAGTACCTTAAAGTGGTCGGCGTCGGAGCGATGGGACGCGTGCTGCTCGTCCGGAGCCGCCGTGACGGACAACTGTACGCGATGAAGGTGATCTCCAAGAAGGCTGTGCGGACGAATCGATGGGAGGGCAACGTCATCTCTGAGCGCGACGTATTGGGCGGAACGGATCACCCATCGCTCGGTAAGTCCTAGCAGCAGTCCCCATGCTGTGTTCCCAACTACGTATGCACATGCAGAAGGCTAATCGATCGCGCATCTTCCCGCCAGCTCGGCTCCACTGCGCGTTCCAGACCGCCAGCAGTCTGTTTCTCGTCATGGACTATTGCGCCGGAGGAGAATTGTCGGTACACCTGAGGCGCGCGGGCCGGTTCCCAGAGGAGCTCGCCCACTTTTACGGCGCAGAGCTGGCGCTTGCGATCGAGCATCTGCACCGCCACGGCGTCATCTACAGAGACCTGAAGCCTGAGAATGTGATGCTCACGGAGGATGGCCATCTGAAACTTGTCGACTTTGGGATCAGCAAGTTTGGCGTCACTGCCCCGACTTCGGGGGCAACAACAATGTGCGGCAGCTACGAGTATGTCGGTACGATTAGCGTGGTGCGTTGCAGCGGGGATTGCATGTCAAAGCTCGCTAACGCTTCAGTGCGGCTACAGCTCCTGAAATACTCGAGCGACGCGAGTATGGGACCGCTGCCGACTGGTGGTCCTTCGGCGCTGTTCTCTACGAACTTCTGACGGGACTGCCTCCGTGGTACCACGATAATCCATCGATCATGGCCAAGCGCGTAGTATCGAAGCCTCTGCAGTTCCCCGAGTACCTTTCGAGTGAGGCGAAGGACCTGCTCGGAGCGCTGCTGCACCGTAATCCGAAGTCGCGCCTCGGCAGTCGTCACGGAGGCGCCGAGATCCGAAGCCACCCGTTCTTCGCCAGCGTCGACTGGGACCTGGTGACGTTCCGAGAGGTGCACCCGCCAATCCAACCGTGCCAGTCAAGCTCCACCATTGTAAGTGGGAAGATTGCCAGTTTATGAAGTTGTTCGTCTGGCTGACTGTACTTGCTTGACGTTTCCAAGGAGAGCGCAAGCAACTTCAGCTCCGAGTTCACTCGCCTGCCGATCGGCGCAGTTGACCCAGTCTCAAGCCCTCTTAGCGGCGCGCACGAGTTCGTCGGCTTTGAGTTTGAAGCGCCAAGCTCCAGCCATGTAGAATACGCCTACGCTCGCGACGTCCATGCTCGTGCGGGCTGAGAAGAGACAGCAACGTAGTCGTTTCGCTAGTCGAATGTCACTGTTTCGGGGGAATACTGGATATTTTGTATGACGCGATCGGGAAGAAGTGCGAACCCCATAGTCGACTGGAAGCGACTCAAAGCCCTTGGTGCTTCTCGCGGAGTCACTTGGAGAGAAGCTAGCCGTGAGCCATGGCGACGTCGCTGATCCTGCTGGTCGTGTTCACGCTCGTGGGGTTCTCGGGCGCCGTCGGGTGGATGCTGTGGTACATCCGCCGGAACTTGGAGGGGCGCGTGCTCGACGACGCGAGGGTGGAGCTGCGCGAGTCCTTCAGTCCCAGGTGAAGCCTATTGGCGCCAATGTATCGGAGTGCTTGCTGGCGCTCACGCTGCGTTGCTTCATCCGTTCAGATTGGCAGGGCTGGAGCACCGCATCGATGTGGCGACGAGGTGGGTAGCTTAGGACCGGAGGCTGTTGTGTCTGCCTGCACTGATATCCTCCTGCGAACTCTGGATGCATGAAGCGAGGCCAACACCGCATTCAATGAGTGCGCCGTGTGCGCGTTCGCCAATGCGAAGCAGGCTCGCTTCTGCGTGCTGTGTGGGAACAAGGTCAAGCGGACGCCAGCGGAGATGGTGCGAGCCCAGGAGGCGCTGACGCCGAGGCAGGAGCAAGTCAGGTCCGGTCTGTTTGGAATGTGTGAACGAGCACGTCGGAGTCAAACCTGTAACGCGTTGTGGCTTGCGCTCGGTATTGGATAGAGAAGGCGGCGAAAAGCGTGGCGGCGGCGACCAGACCGAGGCGGCAACGTGGTGTGGCACTATAGCCTCGATGATGAAGCTCTCGTCGATGCATACCCGACGAGCTTTGTGGTACGCTTCACGGACTCGCTGGGAGTGACTGCTGACTTCGTGGCCGACCGACAACCTGAGCCAGAGCCTGCATCAAAACGAAGCCAAGCAGAGTCCGAGAGCATTCGCTTCACGCTGCTTCCTCCCTCCTCTGTGGACGCGCTGTCATTCCCATTGGCGGCGTCTGCGCAAGCACAACCCTCCGCCGGAGCTACACGCACCGAGACCGAGCTGATAGAGCTGGCTGACAAGCCGTTTCCGACGAAGTTTGCGTACTTTGTAGCGCGCTCGTCGTCGCTGCTTCGGCCCGCAGAGGTGGAGTCTCTGGAGCTGGTCGTCCGTCGAGAGTTCATCGTGGAGGAGTCACTCGAGTTCGTGGGCTGCTTGAAAGAGTCGCAGTTGCACTCGGTGCTGCGGATCAACTTTGCGAAGGAGAGCGGGATCGACGCGGGAGGAGTGCATCGCGAGTGGCTGATGCTGCTGAACGAACTCGTGCTTGACCAATCGTTGGGGCTCTTCAGCTGCACCGACAGTGGCGATCAGACGTACTACCTCGTCGGCGCAACGAGCTCAAGCGCTCGGGAGGAGCAACTCGCAAAGGTGTTCGCCATCGGCCGTCTGGTCGGTCGCGTTCTGCTGGAGGGAGAAGTTCTGGGCTTCCACCTTGCGCAGCCACTGCTCAAGATCGTCCTAGGCTATCCGCTGACATGGGACGACCTGGCATTCCTGGACCCAGTGATGCACAAGAGCTTGCAGTGGATGCTGCAGAACAACGGCGCGGAGCGTCTGGGCGTGGATTTCACCATCGCGAGGTCGCCATCAAGTAGCGAGGCGGTGGAGTTGATCCCCAATGGGTCGAGCACTCCAGTGACCGATGCCAACAAGCGGCGATACGTCGAGCGCGTGGCCCACTATCTGCTCGTCGAGCGAGTCGCGGAGCCTCTGCACGCGTTCTTGCGTGGGCTGTACCAAGTCGTGCCGCAACGGACCCTGCTGTTCTTCGACACGCACGAGTTCGACTACTTGCTGAGCGGCTCGGACACGATCGACGTCAGCGACTGGGAGCGGCACACCAAGTGCTCCAGGAACCTGCGCAACACGCGCGTGCTGCGCTGGTTCTGGCAGCTGGTGCGCGACATGCCGCACGAGTACCGGCGGCGGCTGCTGCAGTTTGCCACGGGCTGCTCCCGCGTCCCGCTCGTCGGGTTCCGCGGGCTGACGAGCTACGACGGCCGCATCTGCCCCTTCACGCTCAAGGGCGTGGCGTACGAGGTGTCCCCGTACATTCGCAGCCACGCGTGCTTCAACCGCTTGGACCTGCCGCTGTACAAGACCCGCGCCGAGCTCCAGGAGGTGCTCTACGCCGTGCTAGCCACCGAGACGTATGGCTTCACGACGGCTTGAAGGTGTCAACGCTTGAATCGCCATCACACATCAACGCCGACATACAGTATACACTCTTACATTCACTCTTAGTGCCCAGAGTAATCCAGGTTGGACTATTCAATCCAAGTGAGTCCCAGAATCCAGCAGTTGAGCCCTTGTCAGGGCAGTTTGTGACCGCTTCAAACTTCAACAGAGGTGAATATGTTCTTGCACGGAGATATATCCACTTAATCTCCCTTTACAAGAAACCCTCTGACGCTCTGTTCGAGTAATCACTGCGGCGTGTCTGACGTTCCTGGGTTTCCCCTCGCTGGGTTTCCTTTGGCAACATACAAATCCCAACAGAAAAACAGGCGGCGGCCTGCGGACCGCAGTGGAGTAATCGCCGCACTTTTCCATTTCGCGAGTGGCCATGGCGGACCAGTCCTCTGTCGATACGTCGCTGGTCCAGCAGGGCGTGGGCATGCTGCTGCTCTGCGTGCTCTTCTTCGCGGGCTGGTGCGTCGGCTGCCGCAAGCGCACGGGGCTCCCCGACGACCTCAACGCGCCGCTGCTGTCGTGAGTCGCGCCGTCTTTCTCGCCACGGTGTAGTCGCGCATGGAAGTGTTGCTGACGCCGGTCGCCCCCTCTTTGTCTCCATGGCAGCGGCGAGTCTGTGGACCACCGCATTGACGCAGCCACTCGGTGAGTGCCTCGCTCAGTTGTTGGCCCGTCGCAGCGCGCTGACCTTCGAGTCGTCATGCCACGCGCGCAGAGAGGCCGAGGAAGGCTACGTCGTGTGCGACTGCTGCGAGTTCGAGAACTTCAAGCGGTTCGCGTACTGCACGCTGTGCGGCGAGAAGCTGCCGGCGCCGACGCCGCAGACGGACGGCGACGACAGCGAAACAGGCGACAAGGGCACCGTGATCGACTACACGCCGCGCAAGTCGGTTGGGACGATGACTCGGCAGCAGATTCGCGCACGGTGCGTCGAGTGCGCGCGTTAATGGACGTGTATAAGTCGCGGTGAGGGACGGAGCTAATGTGAGCCGTGGCGTCGCGAGCAGGAAGCGGAAGGAGTGGACGCGGAAGCTGGACGTCGAGGGAAACCTGTTTTGGTACCGCAAGGGCGGCAGCGCGGACCTGGGGGCGTCCTTCACAGGCTCGATTGCGACGCAGCAGCCCGGCTTTATGGTGGTCTTCGAAAAGATCGAAGAAGGGGAGCCGGTGTCCGAGGAGGCTGCCGACCCGGTCCCAGCCAGTGAGAAGAATTCTGAGGAAGCAGCCAAGCCCAGCGACGCACCCGGAGAAGACGAGAAGCTGTCGATCGTGAGCAAGTTTGGTGCGCAGAAGCTGACCCTGGTCGAGTCTTCTGCTAGTGATGCTGCTGTGTTCCCCACGGGCCACCACGCTCTGTCGCACGCGACTACCGAGCAGAAGAAGGAGACGATCGATTTCGCGTCCAGCGACTTCCCGACCAAGTACGCCCACTTCGTCGTGGCGACCGCGTCCACGATCGTGCCGGCAGAGGTCGAGTTCCTCAAACTCTCTGTCCACCGCGAGTTCATGCTGGAAGAGTCGGTGGACCACGTGGTCTGCATCCGAGACAAGAACATCCGCTCCTATATGCGGATCAACTTTCTGGACGAGAGCGGCGTCGACGCGGGCGGTGTATATCGCGAGTGGTTCATGCTGCTCAACGAGCTGCTGGTGAACCCGACGCTCCGGTTGTTCCGTTGCTCGAACCGCAGCGAGGGGGCGTACTACTTAAACCCACGGTCGCGCGAGGAAGTGGGCGAAGACCACTTACTCTACTACTACGCGACGGGTCGACTGGTCGGCCGTGCCTTGCTCGAAGGAGGCATCTGGGGATTCCATTTCGCGCGGCCTCTGCTCAAGATCATACTCGGTATGCCCGTTTCCTTCAGCGATGTCGAGTACTACGATCCGGAAACGTACAAGAATCTGGTGTGGATGCTTCAGAACGATGGCGCGGATGCGCTTGGCCTGGACTTTACCGTCACAGAGCGTGGGGAGTTGAGCCCAGAGGCATCACCCGGAAGCCGTGAGAGCCTGGACTCTCGAAGCAGTGATATGTTCCTTCCTCGCACTGAAGACGGCAGCGTGCGCGTCGTCGATCTCGTCCCCGGCGGAAGCAGCATCGAAGTGACGGATGCAAACAAACAGCAGTACGTCGACCGCTGGTTTAAGCACACTCTGTTCGAAAGCGTGGGCGAGCAGCTCCATGCCCTGCTGCGCGGTATCTACGAGGTCGTGCCTCCCGAGATGTTCATGCTGTTCGACCCAGAGGAGTTCGACTACGTGTTGTGCGGCACGCCCGAGATCGACGTGGTTGACTGGCAGACCAACTCGACCCACTCGGCCAACCTCAAGAACAACGACGTCCAGCGCTGGTTCTGGGAAGTTGTCGGCGAGATGCCGAACGAGTACAGGCGGCGGTTGCTCCTGTTCGCCACGGGGTCGTCGTGCGTGCCGCTGTCAGGATTCCGCGGGTTGACGAGCTACGATGGGCGCCTGTGTCCGTTCAACCTGCGAGGCATCCCGTACTCTACGACGCAGTACATTTCGAGCCACGCGTGCTTCAACCGGCTCGTCTTGCCGCTGTTCCGCTCCAAGCGCGAGCTCAAGACGGTGCTGTACGCGACGCTCGAGACGGACCTGACGGGATTCACGACTGCGTAGAAGACCAGCTTTGCAGTATTTTGGGGTGGCAGTGCTGTACGATATCGCGCTCCCAAACGCTAACCTCACCTTGTCGGGTTCCGACAGCAGTGCCAGCGCTTGCTGTACACCGGAAGACTATGGCGCGAGAATATGAACGTGAGGTTTGAGGTATTTGGCGTAGTGTTCCTCGCACACGTTCTCATGTGCTAGTCGGTCGTGAAGCCGTACTGCTCCGTCTCGAGCGTCGCGTTCATGACGGCTTCCAGTTCTTCGCGCACCACGTGCAGCGGCAGGTCCAGCCGGTTGAAACACGCGTGGCTGCGGATGTAGCCGCCGCTGCTCATCCAACTCACGCCTTTGAGCGTGAACGGACTCAAACGACCGTCGTAGCTCGTCAGCGCCGCGAACCCGCCAAGCGGGACGCG
>JAADXX010000455.1:0-23219 GCA_023338025.1 Phytopythium oedochilum | reverse complement strand
GTCCGTGGAGCGCGACCCATCCGGCCGGACGCCGGTGAGCGTGGAGCGCGTTAAGAGTCGGCGGCGCCTTGGTGGTCGGCAGCAGCGGCGCGAGCTCCTGCTGCTCGCGCGCCATGGCCGCGATCCTGTCGGCGTACCACATGTAGTGCTGCATCATGTAGACGCCGTTGATGGACATGCTCACGAACGCGAGCAGAAACTTGACCGGGTTGCCCGTGATGGCGCCCCAGTCGCTCGTCGCCCAGCTGTCGAGCGCCTGCTGCCCCATGCACAGTGTGCAGCCGCAGTTGTTGAGCAGCACGGGGTAGATGGACCAGCCGAACGTGCTTTTGCGCCGGCGGTTGAGCGGGACCTGCGGCACCTCCTTGGCGAATGTCGACCCGAGCTTCAAGTAGCTCAGGTAGTACAGCATTATTTAATCTCGGTCTTCAAGCTGAACTCCAATTAATTATTGTTGAACCGCAGAAACGGCGGAGTGCTCAAGTGACGATCACCATCGAGCAAATACAGTGGCGGTGGGTGGTCAGAACTCAGTGCGGACAAATTCTACTACAGTCCGTACAACAAGCAACGCGACGAAAGCCTAGCCTGTCGACCCGACACCGTCGGGGGGTCTCGTTATAGCCCGAGACGCTAAGCCACCCAGAGCGCTGTCGCCGGAAGACACCATCTTGAAGCAGCTCTCGCACGCCATCAACTCGTCCTTCCTCGTCCACGCGGCGGCGGGCGACGAGCGCACGATTGGTTCTCGCGTGCCGCTCGCCGGGAAACGCGCAGACGACGAAGGAGTCCCTTCGATCGCGCTTGCTCCGCTCTGCCCAGAACGCCAAAGGTGGCGGCGCCATCGTCTTGTCTGGAGGTCTGGCACTCGTCGACGACGGGGGGGGGGTGCTCCACCGAGGCCGGCAGATTTCGCTCCATCTGGGCAAATCGACGAGTGGCTTGGGCAATGGTTGTGGTGGCGGCGACGGAGACTGGCACCAACTGTCGGATCCAAAGCTTGCCCTTTGCAACACGAACTCTATAATACACACAGTGCAGTCGCCCAATCCTGGGAAATGGTGTCTGCGTTGTCATACACGACCTCACCCACCATTCAGAGCAATTGATATCGGCTTGGTGCTGGGGCAGCGCGGAGCGCTTCGTTGTGAACGAGATAGAACAGTTGGGCTTTGAACATAAAACATGGAGGCAACACTTTCAATTTTAATGCGCGCAAACCAGGTGGTCACACGGTGGACTGATCTTCACGTGTCGACAGAGTGGATGCCCTGTGCACCACCGACAGGAGCAGCAAATGTGAACTCTTGGAGTGGTCGCGCTGAGTTGGTACGCAACTCCACGCGGACATGCAACCGTTGTTCGACGTGAACTCAAGCGGCATCACCGTCTCGCACTTGATAGCGCTGAAAGTATTACCATGCACAGCCTCGTATCGAGCGGTGCAATCACACACCAGCGTATCCGAACAGGGTGAGGCTGAGAACCATGATGAACATGCCAAAGAACATGCCGAGCGTGACGAGCTGCGTCTTTTCGCGCGCGAATCGAAATGCGGTTGGGAGCAGCTCCTTGACCACGATGCACATCATGATACCACACACGAGGCCGTAGAGTATTCCCTCCGACATGTGGGTCAAGCCGTTGCCGATCGCTAGCCATGCGATGACGCCACCGACTGGCTCAGCAATGGCCGAGAAGAAGCACCACATGAGTCCACGCGCTCGGCTTCCGGTCGCGAAGTAGATTGGCGCGGCAACAGCGATGCCCTCGGGAATGTTGTGGAGCCCGATCCCGACTGCGAGCGAGAAGCCAACAGAGGAGTTACGGACCGAGCCCGCGTAGGTGGCGATACCCTCGGGGATGTTGTGGATGCCGATGGCAAGCGCGCTCAGTACGCCCATACGCTGTAGATTGCGCGTTGCTCGCTCGTCCATCTTCATGTATACCGTGTTGTCGTTCACGACCATGGGCACGGGGTTTGGGCTTAGCGACGCCTCGAGATCCACCGCACTGCCTGGGGTGTCGTGTGGCTTCACGTAGTACTCGTGGTCGTGATGCGAGAACGACTCGCGAAGGTGCTCGAGGTTTTCCAGCTCGGTCGCTTCGTGCGCAGGCGAGATCCTTGTCACGACGGCGTCGATGGCGTATATGAGGAGGATACCAACGACACAACACGCCGTAGCAGCGAGCCAGCCATGACCTGTGGCCGTCTTCTCCGAAATGTCCTCCGTCTTGAAGGCATGCTTGAGCGCATTGACCGACGCGCCGAAGATCTCGACGAGCGAGATGAACATCATGACACCGGCCGAGACGCTGAGCGCCACCGCGAGGCTCAGCGGGTTGGCGAGATGCACCATACGCTTGTGGAAGATCACGAAGCCGCCGAGCACCGTGGCGAACCCAGCGGCGATGTTGAGCGAGAACGCGACCACAACTTCGTGGCCCGTTTGCACCATGACGACTTGAGAAACACGCTTGGAGTTGGTGGAATTGTAGTGAAGAGTCGAAACGAAAAGTGAGCCTCGGATCGAGGCGGCATTAGCAAGTCGACCGAGATGATAAACCAGCCTCCAAACGGCCGATTGGAGTACAACAGGAGCGGCATTGGCGGCGGTTTGCCGTCTTCAGTTGCATTCGTCCGTTAGTTGGCGCATGGCTATTCACAAGGGGCGTTAAAGCGACACGGCTTTCGATAGGTTGGGCGAGTAAATTTTCCACTGTGCTGACCAGAGGGCGGACTGACTGCACATTGACGTCGCGTCCATACCACCTGGTTGTCTGGGACGCAGCATTCCGTCGGTAGCGATAGTCCAACGCAGATCTCACCACTTGCATCGATTGGAGAGCTGCCACGTGCCTCGGACGACTCATGGGACGCGGAGTCAGGAGCTCGCAACGTCATTCGTTCGTCGACACTCAGAGGTCAGCCGACTTGTGAAGCGGCATGACACCGACAAAGACGAGCTGAGTGCTTGCGCATCACCCTCTGTCATCTGGACTGGACAGTCTTAGTCGACAACATCGGGAGTGCTCGCCCTGTGGGTCTCCGACTCGCATGGACTCGCGTTGCGTTTCGCGGCGAGGCCGACGAATATATAAGATAATGTTCAAGCTGTCGGTGCTGATTATCAACACCGCCAGCGCCTTTGGACACGCTCCCTGCACCAGGACCCTTCCCTTTCAGACCGCACTATGGTGCTGCCACGTTCGACAACGGCGATTAATGCGTGCCACTGAGGACCGGTGCAGCTTCAACATGGACACAAAGTCAGGCACCTCACTGCTGAACCACAGGAGCGAAGAACACGACAGAGAAAACGAATCCGGCTACTGACGACGTTAAAACCCGAAACGATGCGCTCCGAGCTGAATCGGCACGGCCGCATCGTCCAGAGGCGGAGAGGTGGGGCAGACAAGCGATGGAGACTGACGAGGTATCTGAGGATCGATGCTCGAAGCGGTGGCTGTGAGCGCGTGCAGGCTGCCCTAAGCTGCCGGTGAAGTGCGGTAACGAGCGAGAGAAAGCCATCGTGGTGAAAGCGCCGCCGGGTCTGCTACCGCGCGCCTATGAAACGCATTAAACGCAGGCGCGGCGCTTGATGACCGGCGCGGGGTGGATTGCTCAGCTGCTACGCCCTTCGGCACGAGCTGCTGCCGCACCCAATACTTTCTTCAGCAACAAAGACTTGTGTCTCTGTGCGCAGTGTCACCGGCCTCACATCAGCAAGAAGAACCACCACGCGTGGCACATTTATCGCCTCTGGTCCTATGAATATCCTATCTCTAGGCTATCCTAGGTCCTTGGGCCTGTAACACCGCAGCGAGCCGAAGCCCACTGCTGGCAGGTCTCCTGTGGGAGGAGGCACCCCCTAATACCAACAGCGTCGATGCTGCTGGCAATCTGCGCACAGGAGTCACACCGGTCGAAGCGCAGACGCACGGCGCCAGCATTGGGCTGGCTTCCTGACGCGGCCGAAGCGGGTAAGGCGTCTTGATCCTCTGAAATCCGCTTGTGAGTCGACCGCCAGGCGCGTCTTGAGCAAGAGTGCAGCCACGCAAGCGTCGTTGTCGTCGCTGTCGAGCTGTGCGTCTTGGGCTTCGGGTGCTCCGCGACTGCTGGTATCTCCAGCTGAGCGCGGCTGTCGAAGCCGCGCCGTCAATCTGGACGCTCAACCGAGTGACGAATCAACGATCGGGCGGACTCCACGTGCTACCCACGATTGGCTGGCTTCCATGAAGGTCGTCTTGACTCGTTTATCGAGCCGTCCCGCCCAGTGCGGATGACCAGGCGGGACGCTAGTGCCTGGAGGCGCTTGAGGGGTCGAACGCGAATCGAAGACTGAGAGACTGAAGCTCAGCAACACATTTGCAGCAAAACACGACCTGCGCCGCCAACTGTCGGATCAATACAAAACGCAAGTGCTTCGCCTCCCTCCATAGCCTGGGAGAATGTGTCGCCTTCCAGAATCCGGTAGAATGCGTCGCCTCCCAGAATGCTCAAGAAACCCTACACATGGATGACACTGCGCGCTCATTGGACGACATTTAACTTGAGCGTTCGAAGGCGCATGCGTGCGAAGTTGTCGCCAGTGTAATTCCACGAATACCAGTGAATAGTCACACGGATTCACTCTATACTGCACGTTGATTCTGTTGGATTTCAGCTCCCAGCTGGGGTCCGGGCACCCCGTGGAAGCGGTGCGTAACCCAAGCGCAACTGTATGATGAGGTTTTTAGCCCAGGGTACCCGAAAGGGAGGCCCAAGGCTTTTCCCTCGCAGGATCTCGAATCCTAACGCACAATCAAAAGAATCATCCATCGCAACAGATTCAACGTCACGCCCATCTACTGTACGAGTATCCTACAATCGACTTCAGTTCAATGACTTGCCTAGAGTCAACATCATAGGACCGGAGGGTTTATCGGATGCTGACGTCGACCATTTTCAAACGGTCAGGCATGGCTCACTCGATGTGGTTCACTTCAACGACCAATAACGGATTTTCTTTGACCTATTGCGTGTACAAAACATAATACGTTGAAGTTGCGTGTGGTCGCCATGGATCTTGAAGCGTCGGAAGACCGCCAAAGGACGGAGAGATGCAGCGTCGTGATGTGGCGTCTGCCGCCGCCCAGGCCGCGGCCATGGGCGCGCTCGCGGCGTGGCTGACCGTGTCGTTCACGAACCCGCTGGGTATCGAGTGGGCGACTCGGGACTCGGTCTTCGTGCTAGCCGTCGCGGCCGCGGTCTTCTACAGCCGCCTCAAGAGCATGAAGCTCGAGCAGGTTGTTAACGCGGAGCACCACAGGCTACTCTCTCACGGTACAATCAACTGTGGCTGCTGCCGTTGTTAAGCCGATTTGGCGGGGTAGAAGGCGCTGATGTCGTGGGCTTTTGCGCAGCGCACGCGCTGGAGCGGCTTGAGTTCGTCCATGGGGAACCCGTGCAGATCGAGCCCAACAAGATCACGTGCCTGCTGTTCTTCGTACGAGCCAGAGACTTTACAAACCGTTCTGTCAGTCGAACCTAAACTTCCTTTGTTGCGATTGGGCAGGGCTCGTGGTGTGCCAAGTCTCGGGCAGCGCTGCAGCAGCTCGAGCGTTTGCACGATTCTTTGACCCACGGAGGTTCGCATTTCTTCAAGTGCTAGTCACATGGAAACTCATTTAAACTGAGGTGGCCACGATAGCGGTGCAGTTTGTGGCGCTGACGCAGGAGTCGCACGTGGAGCTGGCCATGTACGAGGCGAAAGGACGCAATGCAAGCAACTTCCGGGAGCTCAAAGAGTTCCCATTCGCCATTGCGATCGAAGACGGACTCATGAGCAAAGAGTAAGTGTTTCGCAAGATACCTTGGCTTCAAGTGGAACGATATCCTCAGCTTGTTGCGCAGGTATCTAGTGCGCTGCGACCTCTTCGACGTTCCCCAACTATTCATCGTCGGGAAAGATGGCCGCATCATGTGGTACGGTGATCCTGCGACGAAGGGAGTCGAGGTGAGTCTCCTTCCTCTATCGTGTCATTCCATTGACTGCTTGGGCGGCCATACGAAACCAACACGTTTGATCTGGCCACTAGGACATCATCCACTCCGCGCTGAAAGAAGAGAACGTCGAGTCTGCAGCGACACTTGCCAAGGACGAGGCTCACTCTGAGCAAGCGTTGGCGTCGTAGCTATCGTTTCACATGGCAAGCTTGTTGAATCGACAGGAGCTTGTCTGCTCTTGCATAACCTCCTCGCTCTCCGTTTTCATACAGCACCGTCAATCACGGCGCGCACTTGGTGGTACTCGATGGGTGAGGAGCAGGCGCCGAGCGTCGCCACGATCTTGGACGCCGTGGCGCAGCCCCACTTGAGTGCATCCGGCACGTCGCCCCCGTTCGTCTTCCACGCCAGCAGAAAGCCCGAGTCGAACGAATCGCCCGCACCCGTCACGTCGACGACCGTCGCGGGGAAGCAGCCCTGCTTCCACGTTTGGCCGGACTTGGTGCTCCGCGCAATGACGCCGGCCTCGCCGACCTTGATGACGATGAGTCCGTTCACGCGCTCAGAGAAATACGTCATGGCATCTTCGACTGAGCTGGCCTGCGACACCTTCATGGCCTCGACTTCGTTGGGCATGAACACGTCCAGCAGCGGGAACAGCTCGTCCAGACCGCCCCATGTCTCGGTCGGGTCGTAGTTGGTGTCCAGCGACGTCGTCAGTCCCTTGGCGCGCGCCTTCGCTAGCAGCGGCTTGAGCTTCGCCTGCAGCTTGGAGCAACTGAAAAAGCCTGGATCGGCGAGTCATAGGGAAGCGTTTAGAGCTCTGGAGAGCTCATGCTTGGCCAGACAACTGCTCACCTCCAATGTGCAAGTGGTCTGCAGAGAGCACCGCGTCCTCGTCAATGTGCTGGTGCGATCTCAAAGCAGTTAGAGAGCTACAAAGTAGTGCAGCGAGCCATCACCCAAGGCGCGCGTTCGTACCTCGACGCTGAACATGCGCGCGGCGCCATAGTGCGTCACAAAGCTGCGGTCCTCCTGCCAAAGGTTTACATTCGCACTTAGGCGCAACCCGTTCCTGTATGGGACCTGCATGCCCAAGAGAGCCCCGACGACCGTACCGTTCCACTGAGCACGATGCAGACGCCGGTCGGGGCGCCTTCGATTGCTGGCGAGTGCAGCGTCACCCCGCGGTTGTCCAGGTGTTTCTTGACCACGTCCGCGAACGCATCGGTCCCTGCGCGTCGACAGTAAGCGCCTTCCCCCAACAGGGCCACCACAGCAACCCATGCCACTCACCGACGGCGGTGTGGAGAGCGACGCGGACCTGACCGGCGGCTTGGTGCCCGCGCGCGAGGTTGGCCAGGTGCGTGGCCGTGTTGAGCGCCGAGCCGCCCGGCTGCAGCTGGATGGGCCGCGAGCACTCGACGTCGCCGCCCCACTTGGGCAGCTGCGCCGGCGCCAGCGTGCCCGCGACCACGTCCACGAACGTGTCGCCCAGCACCGCGAACGTCGCGCGAGGCATCGCGTTGGCTGCTTCTCGACCCGAAAATGGGGAACTGCGCCGACTATTTTGGCGCTTTCTCCCCGCCACGTACGAAGAGACCTGTGAGAATTGATTATGACGCGCGAAGAGCTCCTTTTAGGTGAACCCATATTCTATCATAGAGGTTACTAGTCCATCAAGCAGGTCTATTCAGTCGCTGTGCAGTACTTCGAAGTGTCTGTGCAGTGACTTCTTATCACCTGCTCAGGCAGCGAGAAGGCCAGCAGCCGGCCGTCGGCGGTGCCGCAGATGATAGCGCGCTCTGCTGGCCAGAAGCGAAGGCACTGGATGCGCTCGTCCGCTCTGAATACCCACGGAGAGAGAGAATGAGTCTGACGTGATGGACAAAGAGACCTCGCAGTGACCAACGCACTTGGCTCGAAAGACGATCTTGCCGTACGCCTCGAACGCGCGCTCGTCCTCGAAGGCTGAGTAGTCCCAGGCCAGCACCGTGCCGTCAGCTGCAGCGCTCAGTACCAAACCTAAGGGCTCAGCCATGTCCAGACTGACGATTGGCGAGTCGGACCCAGAAGATGAGGCCGAGGCTGGCGGCCGCAGCACTCCCAGCTCGTACGGGTCGCTTGGGTCCACTAGGTTCCACATGCGCAGCCGCAGATCGTCCGAGCTTGAGAAGAGGAAGCAGCCGTGCATGACAAGACTGGTCACCAGGTCGCGATGCGCTTGGATCGTACTCGTCACCGTCTTCTTCCCGACGCTCCATATCTGTCCACATCAAGGCGTAAGCGCACATCGATCGGCAGCATGCACATGCTCAGCCTACTACGCACACGAACGACACCGGAGGCGTAGCCTGCAACAATGAACTCTTCCCCCGACCGGTTCAAATACGGCGCCTCAGAGAACAGCACAGCAGACACTTCGCCCGTCCGCTCGCCGCCGTCAAGTGTGTCGATTGTGGCCGTCGCGCCGAGAGTACCAACGCTCTTGAGACTGTCGTAGTTGACTTCCCAGATCCAGATCGAACCACTGGCGTCCCCCGTCACGAGAAACTCCTGGTCGCGCACCATTCCCGCTAGAGTAGCCATTCAAGCGACAGAGAGAAGCATCAGTCTGGAGAAACCCATCGTGAAGGTTGTCGAGCCGTTCTTACAGGCGAGACAGGTGACGGGGCACTTGCTGGGCAGCATCGCCTGCACGAACTCGCCCGTGTGAACACCCCACGCTTTAGTAGTTCCATTGTCGTGGCCCGTGAACAGCTTCCGGAACTTCTTGGATGCCGCCATGCAAGTGATCTCGCTCGCGCGCTCCTCGAATCCGAACGACGGCTTGCGTTCGTACGCGTCCCAACACCGGATCGTGTTATCAAGCGACGCACTGAAGAACATGGCGCATTGTATTGGCGCGGGTCTGGCTTCGTCGCCCTTTTCGCCAATACTGTCGATGTCATCAGCATCATTGAAGCCTTCAAGGAACTCATACTCGTCTTCGTTCTTGATGACAATCGCGACAATGCCTTGTGTGTGACCGAGATAGTCGGTGTACCCGACGTCGCGGTTGATAAGCCACTGCTTCATACCGGATGCGACCCCCGTGAAGACGAATGCGGCGCCGTTTGCCTGCGTCAGGATCTCGAGAGCAACAATCGCTGGCGGTTCTGCCGATGATACCATACACCCATTGCCATCAGCCGTTAACGAGATCACTCGCTTCCGTGCGACGATCTTGTCATCCAGCATCGACCACAAGTGCACGACGCCGTTCGTGTCTCCTAGCAGGAGCATTTGTCCTCGCGAGTCCCAACAGCAGGTCGTAAACCGCGCGCCACTGGGACTAGCGATCGTCGACGACAACGCGCCGGAGATGGCGTCGATGACCTGCGCCTTCTCGTCAAAGCCGAGCGAGACTACGAAACAGTCGTCCGCCACGAGCTGCAAGTCTGAGACGCCGAGCGAGTGGAAGTGCGGGAATCGCCGCTTGAGCTTGAACAAGGCAGCCTCCTCCGACGCTTTCTGCCGCCCAGTCACTGCGAGGGGGACGACCAAGGTGCTGCTTGTATCCCACGGCTCCTCTGTGTCGTTCTCGTCATTTTCCCCACTCGTCGAGTGATTTCCAGCCGTGTAGAGCGAGATGCACCCGACCGAGTCGGCGACGAACAGCGAGCAGGACGCGCCGGTTCGCACGCAGAGTGCGGATGGCCAGCTCTCTCCTGGCAGCGTTAGGACCTGCCCAGGCACGTACGACGGGTACAACAGCAGTGCGCGGCCTTCCACTTGGAACCAAGTGCGCACGGACCGGTCGAGGCTACAGCTCACAAGCCCGTTGTGCTGGTGTGTCAGCACTTTGAGGCTCGTAATGCCTGCTTCGTGACCGATGAGCGTCTGCACGCATGCACGATCGCCGATGCCTTCAATGCTGCCTGATCCAGCGCTGCGACCGCCGTGAACGCGCGAGTCCGCCCCACTCCACGGGTCCCAGAGCCTGATGGTGCGGTCTGACGAGCCTGAGAAGAGCAAGCCGGTCCGAGCGAGCTCGGGAGCGAAGTCGAGCACCTGCACAGCGCCCGTATGACCACGAAGCAGGTTGGTCTGGAGCGCAGGAGCAAGCGCTGGTGAGGCGATGAACTAAAGAGTACACGCGACCCTCACGGACATAAGCCTTACAGGCGGAGGGTTGAAGCCCGACGAGTGCTGGATCTGCCAATGCGCGATCACGCCGTCATGCTACCATGCCGAAAGTGGAAAGGTGAGCAAGCTTGCGCGCCGAGTTGCGCTGCATCAATGGCAACAAGAAAACGTACGCGGCCAGCAAAGAGATCGCGCTCGCCGTGGGTGAAGAAGCAGTTGAACGAGAGCGCCTTGCTTGGTAGCTGCAGTGAGTGAGCACCAAGATCACTCCGTTAGAAAGCGCATGGATGTATGGTCCACATGCTCGAGAGTTCATACACACGGAAGCCCAGGAGCCTGGATGATCCTTGAAAGTCGGCTCTGTGCGCAGTCGCTTGGCTTGCCGTCCTTCAGCTCGCGACCGCGCGGGTCCTCGGCGTTCGTCCGATCGCTTCCCGCGTCCTTGTCCTTCCTTAGGGCGTCTGCCAGTCGCTCGCCTTCATACGCGTACACCTCCACCGGCACAAAGTCGACCATTGCGGACGGGTTGTGGCGGCCAAAGGCTTCTTCTCGACTGGGCACTAAACATACACCACTGGGGACACGAATCGTCGTCGTGCAAAGAGACACCATGCATTGCCCTCCGCTCTAATAGGGCCAACCACAACTACTTCCCGATGCAAAAGTCGGCGAACAGGACGTCCAGCACGTCTTCGACGTCGACGCGGCCGAGGATACGCCCGATGGCCGCGACGGCGCGCCGGAGGTCCTCGGCGGCGATCTCGCTCTGGTACGGGTTCTCCAGGAACCGCTCCAGGTTATCGGCGCAGTCTTGCAGGCACTGGCGGTGCCGCTCGCGAGTGATGATCGCTGCATCTCCATTGCCTCCAGACAGCTCCAGCCTATGCAATACGGCACGGTATATGTATGTGAGTGGTCGGTCACAAGAGAACCAGCATCAATAAGTACGACGACGCACTTGCGCTTGACCGAGCCCGCGAGGCCGTCGATGAGCGCGTCGATGCCTAGTCCGTCCGTGCACGAGACGACGTGGACGTTGTCCCGTTGCCGAAATGCCGCTGCAATGATGCGCTCCGCCTCGGCCGGTAGAACCTGATCGCTCTTGTTGAGCACGATGAGCGACGCGCCGTCGTCGATGTAGCTAGCGTACTCTGGGTCGCCAAGCGTCGATACATTCTGCAAGACCGTCCACAACGAGATGTCAGTCGTCGACGCGAAGCCACGACTCAAGCTCAAGCCCAACGCCGCCACTCACCTGGATGTCCATCATGACAACGCGGATGTCGGCGGCCGCGGCCGTCTGGTGCGCGCGCAGCACGCCCTCCTTCTCGATCGCGTCCTCCGTCTCGCGCAGTCCGGCCGTGTCGCTTACGACCACAGGGTACCCGGCGATATTGAGCGGCACCTGGACGATGTCGCGCGTCGTGCCGGCGACGGAGGAGACGATAGCCGCCGGGCGGCGCGCAAGGATATTGAGCAGGCTGCTCTTCCCCGCGTTCGGCGGACCCAGGATGGCCACCTGGAGACCGTTGCGCAGCATTTCGCCCCTCCGGTTGTCGGCCAGGTGCGCTCGGATGGACGCCGCCAGCGCCGACACGCTGCGCGTCACGCCGAGAGATCAAGCGCGTGCATGTTGTGAGTCGCTGCACAGTCACCCGCGCTAAGAGCTCAATCGAACGCATTACCGGTCGATGGCCACGTCGTACGCCGCGTCCGTGACGTCATCCTCGTCGTCGCCAAAGTCGATCATGGCTTCCGTGTAGGCCAGGCAGCGCACGAGCTCGGCCCGCCAGCGCTCGTAGACGTCGCCGACGTCGCCCGAGAGCTGGCGCAGCGCCTGGCCGCGCTGTGCCTCCGTCTCGGCGCTCAGCAGGTCCGCGAGGCCCTCGACCTGGACCAGGTCCAGCTTGTGGTTGTCGAACGCACGCTCCGTGAACTCGCCGGCCTCGGCCGCGCGGCAGTGCTGTCCATGACGTTCATCCCCAACGTTAGACATAGAGGCAGCGGCCCATTGCTTATCGAGCCAATGGACGCACTGGGATGCGGCCGAGCGCCTCCAGAACGCCCGAGACGACGGCCGAGCCGCCGTGGACGTGCAGCTCGACGACGTTCTCGCCCGTGAAGCTGCGCGGCTGCACGAAGCGCAGCACGAGCGCGTCGTCCAGGTGCTCGCGCGTCTCTGGGTGGTACAGCTTGCGCGTCTCGGCCCTGCAGACCGCACACAAGCGCTGTCAGCTTGCCTGTGACTGCGTTGCGGCCGACGCAGAGCGTACATGCGCGCGCTGGGCAGCCGGGGCGTCTTGCTCAGTCGCTGGAGACACGAGTCGGCCTGGTCGCCCGAGATGCGCACCACGGCCACGCCGGCGCGGCCCTGCGCCGACGACAGCGCGTAGATGGTGTCGCGCGCGCTGTAGCCGCTGAGCCACGCGGCGCCGGCCGCGCTCGGCCGCCGACAGGCGCGGCAGCGGCGCAGTAGCGCGCTCGCGAGCATTTCCGCGTCCACGTCCCTGTCAATCAATGCCTTTTGGCTCAGTAATGCAAAAAATGGTACTATGTACCATATTGATGCTGCATATATGAATAAGATATTAACATATATTTATAAAGTACAATAAATTGTTTTCAGACATACCTCCCATCCGTAATTGTGTAAAAACGTCGGCCGACTATATTTGAAGTTTTTCACGATTTAAAGCATATTTCATACAAAAACCATGTGAGAGGTTTCCTTAAAATTGATTCTAAAAAAAATCATAGTGAGCACAAGTTAAATATCTATAGTGCTTAACTATACATTTCAATTTATTTTTATCGAGATGATCAAATCATTTTTGAATTGGGCATACTTGTTCACATGTTTTCACTAAGTATAGACCGAGTAACCCTGTCAAACAGTAGATTTTATAACAGCTCTCTCACACGTCGCAGATTCGCGATCCCAAGAAAGGAGTTCGTTCAATACACAACTCTCCAAGTTCAAGCCCACCGTTGACGAGCATGTTCAAGCCCTTGGGCGGCGCGCCGCTGGTCCGCGCCGAGTGGCTGGTCGTGGCGGCCGCGGTCGCGCTCGTGTCGTGGGGCTCGCCGCAGCTGCTGGCCGCGGCGGCGCCGCTGCTGCCGGCCGAGCCGTCGCCGCGCAAGCCCTTCGCCGACCTCAAGTCGTTCCGGCCTCACTAGTGCGCTGCTGCTGTCGTCCTGGTGCGTGGCGCTTTATCGGCCACTCCATACTGACGCTGGCTTGCGACTGCTTGTTGCCGACCAGCATGAGCGAGCACCAGGACGAGACGTCGGTGAGCCTGCACGTGACGGGCACGTCGCTGGTGCTGCTCATGGCGCTGCAGCACCCGGAGCTGATCATGGCCGGCGTCCTCGCAGGTGCAGCGAGTCCGCTCGCTACGTAGTACCGCTGCTATGCAAGCGGCTGACAGTGTACCTGCTGACCGCAGCGGAGTGTGGCTGCGTGGCCTTCGCGCTCTTCCGGCACCTGGACGACGGACTCGCCGAGGCGGCCGTGGTGCTGGCTGTCTTCTTGGCGACGACGCGGTTCCTGCGCGGCAGCCTGGCGACGGCCGCGGCGCTGCTGGTCTGCGGCTACGCGTTCGCCTGGACGGGCCACTTGTTCTACGAGCGCAACCGCCCGGCGACGTTCATCTACCCAACGTACTCCCTCATCTCGGACTTTATGCTCTGGACGGAGACCGTGCTGGGCATCGAGATCTCCCTCTGAAGGACCGAAGCGGCCGCTTTGGGAAGCGGCTCGCGTGTCTGTAGGTGCCAGCTGAACCGCCCCAACAGCCGACAATGCACGTCCCATGCCGCTTTGCTCGCGTCTTTGATCTCTTGTGACTGGCGGCGACCGAAGCGATGGCGCGGTGGGGTGGACTGTGAGGCTTCTAGACTCGTCGACCACCCAGCTTGGCGTCGATCCTTCGCGAGGGCTCGTAGGCCGAGACGGCGAGAGCAGCAAGACGGACGAAGATGGGGGGTTAATGGGCGAAAGCGCTCCGAAGGCGGGCGATACGAGTGTACATTCGCAGGGTAATCGGGGCCAGCAGAGCCTCTCAGAGCGGGAGGGTGACGCGGTCAAAGTAGTCGAGCATCTCGTCAATGTCGGCCGAGTCGAACTCCTCGGACGTTGTGCTGCCCTCGCAAGCCGCAGGCGCCGCCAGCTTCGCTTCCGCCTCCTTTAGCTCACTCGGCGCTGCAGGAGACCGCACCGATGGACGGGGATCAGGCTCTGCGGTTGGCGTGTGTGGCTCGGTATTGGCGGATGTCGGCTTCTCATTCTCTCGGACTTGTTTCCCAGGCGTGGCCAAGCGGCAGATGTCCGACGTCTGAGAGGATTCAGAGTCACGACGTGGGAACTTCGGCGAGCTTGAAAGTCCGATCGCTGGCCGAGTGTGTTGTTGGTCAGGCGACTTGGACTTGGCCAAGGACAGCGAACGGCTGGACCGAGCAGAGGGAGACGAAAGCGTGCTGCTTTCATCTCGAGCAGGGGAGACGGACCTCGAGCGGTTCACCGTCGCGGGTAGTCTCTGCGAGCAAGCCGAGGAGCTCGAAGGCGACCGGCGAGAGCCCGCAATGTCCACATGAGTCGGAGTCGCGGGTCGTCGCTGTGACGGCCAAGACGGTGCCACGATTGCTTCGAGACGCGGCGGTGGCATGCTCAACCACGAGGACGAGTGTCGCTCGTACATGTCGCCGGACGCGGCGCGGATCTTCTTCCTCATCGCTCGCTTGGCGGCTCTGCGCAGCCGCTGCGCCTCCAGCTCGTGCTCAAGCGCAAGCTCCATCTGCGCTGCCGCCGCCGTCTTTGGCTTGCCGGCGTGATTCCCACCGGCATCGAAAGGCGCGGTCGCTTCTTCGTTCGAGTCACTCAGGTCGCTGCAGGACCCGGAGGAGCAGCCAAGAGGGCCGTTCAGCTTCGGCGGGAACTTGCCGGGGTGGCTCATACTCCGCTTCCGCTCAAGGCGAGGGGGCTGAAGCGCCGCGGCCATCGGCTCCGCGCGCTGCTTGAGTCGTTGCTGCTGCTGCTGCTGCTGCATGGCGAGCTGCTGCTGCTGCTGCTTCTTGCGCTTCTGGTCCTCCTGCCACCGCTTGTGCCGACTGCTCTCTGTCGGGCCGAAGTACCGGCTCCGATTCAGCCACTGGCTGACTTCCCGCTCGCGGTACTTGGCGACGGCCTTGCACTTCTCGGCGCCGGCGCCGCGGATGTCGTAGATGGCCTTGGAGATGGCGCGCAGCTTGACGTCTCCGCTCGGCACGGAGCTGTCCGGTACGCCGGTGACCGCCTCTGGGATGCCCTCGGTCGGGTCGTACAGCCAGCTGGCGGCGCGCTCGTACGGCCGTCGGGGTGGCGGCGACACGCTCCGCGCCTTCTTCTCGTCCGTCTTCTTGCCCAAGCTGCGGCTGAACAGCCTGGCGGCGGCGGCAGGCAGGCGCCGCGCGCGCATGGGGTCTGCGATCGTCTTGCGGAGCTGCTCCATGGGCACGTCCAGGCCCGTCAGCTCTGCGAGCAGTTGGTGCACGCGCGGGACGCCATGGGACGCGCCCTCGAGGCTGCACACCTCGACGTACGAGTAGAACCCGCGCTCCTCGGCGACCTCGCGGACGTGCTTCTCCAGCACGTCCCGGTCGCGCGCCTGGTCGGCCTTGTTGCCCACGAGCAGCACCCGTACGTCGCGCTGCCAGTCGTCCGCGCCGGTCTCGAGCAAGCCCGTCCACTGTCACCGGCGGCACCAAAGAGTACACATGATCACAGCCGCCTCGTCAGTCATCCAGCAGGTTCAACGGGACGGTGGGACGGGCGATAGAGCCGCGCGGATGCCTGCCTCCTACACTGTGCTACTACGAAGCCAGTATTACCTGCGCAACGACCGAGTCGAGCGTCGAGCGGCGCGTGAGGTCGAAGAGCAGCACGAGGACGTCCCCGGGGGCCGCGACGTCGTCCACGACCTTGGCGCGCTGGCGCTCGTCGCGGTAGATGCCGACGCGCACGGCGCCGCCGCTGCGCCGGCCGCTGGGCGCCCACGCGAACGTCTCGACGCCGTCGGACGGCGACCGGCGCGCCTGGAGCAGCCCGCGCGAGGCGCCGAGCGCGCGCACAAGGCTCGTCTTGCCCACGCCGGCGCCGCCCAGCACTGCGATGCGCGGCATGCGCTCTCCGGTCGGCCTGTCGGGTCGGAAGTCGGGTCGGAAGTCGGGGCGGAAGGATCCGCGCGCGCGGCGTAATGTTATGTAGGAGGAGGTAAGGACGCTGCAGAGGAGAACCCGGGCGAGCGAAGGTGGAGAACTGGGCCGCGCCGTGGGACGCCGGCCGCGGCGGCGGAGACGGGCGCCTGGTGTATGTACAGAGCGGGCGGCGATCGATGACTGCGGCCGTCGCCGCGCCGCGGCCTCGCCGCTCTTTCTCACACGTCCGGAAGCTTTGCCTTGGCCTTGCACTTGCGCCGACGATTGGCGAGTTACTCACTTGGAATTTTGGAAATCCCACGGTTTGGCGAGTCGATTCAGACGGGTTTCTAAGTCGTTCTGGGGGAAAAAAGGACGTTTCTTTTCTATTTCTATGCTGTACCACTTGGGGATTGTATAGACGTTTCTATACGGAATGCCAGTGCGTGGTTGAAGAAAGCTGACGCGGACGCGCCATCATGGACGGAGGGGATGGATCGCTATCTCCTTTTCACGCGGTAGCTCTCCTTTTTGCGCGCGTCGGGGCCCGACTCGGGCAGCCTCTATACAGTACCTTATCTAGGCTACAGACTGAGGCCGAGCGGCAATTGGCACCGCTCATCAACGCGACAAAGATTCATGCGAAGGCACAACGCTCGCCATTACGTTCACCGACTTCCTCTCTATACTGTACAAAAGTCCATACGCCGCACCTATCCAATCTGAACCTGGATGGAAGAGCAAACCGTATTTTGTAACGGTTGAGCTCATGAACTTGATAGAAAATGCCTGTGGTGATTAAATCTAATAGAAAAACTAAATCACGAGGTGGATATGAGTACATTTTTACAAAAGTATCATTACGGCGTTTTTGAGGGTTTTCAAAAAGGCGATCAAAGTTGGGCGACCGTTTCGTGAGAGCGAAAGTCGTTTCGAGAAAACAGCAAAAAGAAATTCCTCCCCCTCAAAAGGATAGGTCGTAATTAGATGCCGAGCGATAGCGATTAAAGAGGCGTTCGCTTCCGATGTTGCGTACAGCGGCTATGAGGATTAAGCTCAAGAAAGTGGCGCGCAAGCGCCGGCATGGAAAGCGTTTTGGCTCTGCTACAGGGCGTATATCCAGCCGATGCGCAGAGCTGCTCGGGGGATCACCTCGCAGACGCGAAGGCGATGTGGTAAAGTTGTGATACTTTTGTTTAGATCATGATATTTGTGATACTTTTGTAAGGACTGAATTTTTATTTTTCTTCTTGTATACTAATAGTGAGTACAATATTGACATTACTAAGGACAGCATCGTCATGTGCAGTCACTATGCTTGCCTATACGTATCGGCAAGGTTCGGTGACTGCCACCTCTACGAATAGCCGACGAGTGAAGTTAAGACGGGCGCGCGCAAAATCAAGCCGCAAGTCCGCCGTCGTCGCTAAACGCAAGCAGATGAAAAGCAAGATCTGAGATTACTGTACATTTACGCGGTGCAGTGATAGTGATACTTTTGATTAGAACCAAACTCTTTAGTGATACTTTTGCTTGGGTGAGGTTTCTGTAAATGATGCGTGTCCAAACTTTGACATCAATTTTTGCAAGGTTCTAGAGCGGTTTTGGGCATTTTAGAAGTACATATCGATAGAGCAGCTCTTCCTTTATTCCTTCAGCCAATAAAAAAATCTGCCGATTTTTTTCTCGATCAGGTGTCTTGTCTTCTGCAGGTCATAGCTCATTCATTTTTTGTCCGTTCTTTACAAATAGAGGCTTAAATGATACCTAAAACACCGTATAATTCGATAGTACCGCTAGTTGAATAACCTCAAAAACGTCATTATGATACTTTTGAAAAAAAGGTACTCATATACACTACCGCATTTAGATAATGTCAGCTCTTTTTAGACCTCGTTTTGGGGACACGGCTAGTGCCAAAACACGGTGCGTCGTGAAAACGAGCCCAGTGGGCACAACGGAAGCAAAAAGGGAGCTCGGTCGTCATGGGGGTCGGCCCGTCGCTCGGCGACTTCCTGCGCGCCACGGACGATGAGGGACTCGCCCAGCTCGTGGAAGAGGTGCGCGCCGCCATTCTTCGCAGACCGACGCCCTTTTTGCCGCGCAACTCGGCGTATTCGCGTGGCTGACTGCTCCTCCGTCGACCGCCGGGCGTCCGTCCGCTTAGGCGTACAGACTGAGCCCCGAGCGCTTGGAGAAGGCGTTTGCCCACGCCAGGCAGCGCTGCAATGCAGGTGCGCACCTCTCCGTCCACTTGCCACTGAATCGCCGTCGACTTGCGCGACTGACGCGCTCCGTGAACGCCGCCAGCGTCCGAAGCTGCCGCCGACGCATTCGCAGGTTCAGCTGCTCCTCCGCTCGCGTCCGCTCGCCCAGCGCCAGCCACACAGCCGCCCGTCGGTGCTACCGCGTATGAATCAAGCCGGCTAGCAGCTTCAGTGGAGCCAAGGACTCGGATGATCGAGGCGCAGACGGTTGGGGGCGAGTCTACGCCCATAGGCGGCGGCAAGGACCCGATGAACGCGCTGTGGGACTTTGACGGCCATCGACTGCGCGAGCTGCAGCCGGCGAGCGCAAACCCGAGCCACGCGGCGCAGCAGAGCGCCGCCCTCCCGAAGGACTCGGGGGCTGGCGCTCCCAATGCTGCGGACGCGTGCGACGTCGACGAGGACGGGCACGCCGTGCTGTTCGGCAGCTGCGGCCGCGACAAGCGGTACGCGCGCTGCGCCGTGTGCTACTTCCGAGGGCTCCGGTGCAACACGGGCCACTACTGCGCGTGCTGCCAGCGACCTGTGTGCATCCGGCCGCGCAAGTACCCGGGCGAAGAGCACCCGAAGATCTGCTGGAACGTGCTGCACATGGACAAGGACATGCTGCAGCGCGTCGAGAAGAAGAAGCGGCGCAGGCTCCAGGTCTCGAGCGGCAGCTCCTCGGCAGGCGTTCGGCTGTCCCACGCCTCTATGGCGTCTGCCATGGCCTCGAGCTCGGCGAGAAGCCTCGAGAGTGATCACACTAGCCAGGACCGACGAGAAATGATGGCAGCGACGGTGTCGTCGGCGCCAGAGGGACACGAGCAAGCGGGCGTAGTGGCGCTGGACACGGACACGCGGCCGCCGCTTGCCGACTCGCTATCAACGACGTCAGTGGCGCTCTAATGTTGTGCAATAACTGTGCGGTGGAGTGTGAATGAATGCGGTTCCATTGATGGCGTTGCAGCGTTGGCGTCATGTCAAGGAGAACTAGAGGCCGAGCTCGCACGGATCCGCACTGGCAGCCAGGACGCGGGGCTTGCACGGCTCACACAGAGTAGCCTGGCTCGTCCGTCAGTGGCCTCCTGGCGCTCCGTAGCGACCTAGACCGCGGTCTCGGCCTCGTCCACGGTCGTGGCGGTCGCGGCTGCGGTCTCGGTCGCCTCCTCGGTCGCCTCCTCGGTCGCGACTGCGGCCGCGCGGGCGGTCGCGACTCTCGTCCGGGTGGAAGGCGTTCGAGAAGGACACGCGCAAGTTGGCGTCCGGGTACGAGAGGTTGTGCAGCGTGACGAGCGCCAGGACGGCCTCTTCGATCGTGCCCATCTCGACCAGCGCCATTTTGTTGTCGCGCAGGAAGCGGAACGACTTGAGGAAGCCGTGGCGCGCGAACAGGTCCGGGAGCGCGTTCGGCTGGCGCTGCAGCTCCTGCGGGATGCACGACACGTGCAGCAGCGGGCAGGGCGCGGCCGCCTCCTGCAGGCTGCGGCGGCGGTACCGGTGCATCGGCGAGTCGGTGAAGTCGACCGTGTTCTCGAGCTCAAACTGGTCCACGCTGCCGCGCGGCATCGACACGGTCGTGTGCTTGGAGTAGTCGACGCGCAGCTTGCGGCCAAAGAGCACCAGGCTGTCCACGTGCTCGAGCGCCGACGTCGCCTGGACCGAGAGACCGAAGGACGCGCATGCAGGCATGGGGAGGCAGGCACGGCCATCAAGCAGAGCGCACAGGTCAGCAGGTGAGTGAGTGAGTGAGTGACAGTCCGTCCGTCGACACAAGCGCGCGCGCAGGCTGCTGGACCAGTGGACCAGGGCGGAGCCATGGCGGAGGCAGACTTACGTGGTCCTCGTTGGCAAACTGGATGAGCGCCGTGTCTTGCTTGCGGAACATGATTTTCACGCGGAGGACGTCGCCGAAGCAGCCAAAGAACGTGAAGAGCCGGTCGGGCGTCTTGGGTGGCGAGCGCAGGAGAGAGGCGAGCAGCGGGGCGGGAGCGGCGCGGGGAGGGAGCGGGGCGGGAGCGGGAGCGGGGCGGCGAGCCGTGCAGAGCAACACGAGAGCACAACGGGACCATTAGCATGCCACACACACACACACGGACAGAGGGGGCGGTGAGGCGCAGGAGAGCGCGACATGCAGGCATGAAGCACGCATTTACCGCCAGCTCGCGGTCCATGTTGCTGCAGATGAGCACGGCCGACGGCGGGATGTCATTGCGCATCGTGCGGCCGGTCTGGCGGACAGGGACGCCGCCTGGGACTGGACGAAGGTCGCGAGAGCGGTCGCTCGGGGGCGGAAGGCTACTGCCGTATCGGGACAGCGGCGACTGCGGGCGGCGGTCGCGGTCGCGGTCGCGGTCGCGGTCGCGGTCGCGGCTATCGGACCGGCGCCGGCCGCGGTCTCGCCCGCGGTCGTCGAAGCCAGGACCAGATCCTCTGTAGTCGCTGCCGTAGTCGTCCCTGCGACCGGCAGGCGGCGGCGAGCGCTGTTGCGGCGCCGACTGGCCGTAGTCTCGGCGGTCAGGGTCGTATAAGGGTCCGTCCCAGCCCTCGCCGTGAGGCGGAGACCCAGGCGGGAGGTTCGGGTTGGTGAAGTCGCGCGAGCGCTCGCTGTTGAAGCGGACGCGCAGCTCGTCGTGCTTGGAGAAGACGATGCTGAGCGTGTTGCAGCCCGTGTAGATGTCGCGCCCGTCGAGCGCGGCCTGCGCGGCCTGCGCCTGCTCGACCGTCTCCATCTGCACGAGCGCCTTGAACTCGTCGTTCTTCCAGAAGCACACGACCTTGTGCACGTTGCCGAACTTGGAGAACACCTGCTCGGCAGCACAACGCGTGAGCTCGACCGCTACTGCATCGCATGACGGACGGACGGACGGAAGGAAGGAAGGACTCGACTCGGCTGCGCACCTGCTGCAAGACCTCGACAGTGACGTCGTACTGGATCTTGGAGACGCCCACCATGAGGATCGTGTTGGGCTCGCCAATTCCACGGCGCGGCGGCGGCAGCTCGCGACCTGCGCCTGGACACATCGGGGCAGCCAGCAAGTCAGCATACATACTGAGGGGGCCAACACTTGAGGCGGACGCACCGTTGGCGTCTCCGTATCCGTCGTGCGCGCCGCCGTAGGGCGCCTGGCCGAGCTGCACGTCGCCCTGGCGGTCGAACTCGGGACGGACCGAGATCTCGTCGCGGTTGCTGAACTCGAAGAGGATCTTGTAGCCCCTGATGAGCGCGTCGCGCGTCTGGTAGAAGGCGATGAGGTTGGCGGCGGACGCCACGTCTGGCAGCTGCACGAAGGCCGAACGCTTGGGCGGGATCAAGAGGCACTTCTCGACGACGGCGAAGGGGCAGCAGAGCGCCAGCAGCTCGCTCTCGAGGCAGTCGGGCGGCAGTCCGCGCACGAAGACCACCTAAGCAGCAGCGCGCGGCCGCGGTGAATAACGGTGAGAAGCGGGGCTGAGAAGGTGGGCGATAGCCACAAACGAGCACGAAGGGGAGGAGAGGGGGAAGGCTTTACCCTGGACTCGGCGCGCGCGCGCTTGGCGGCCATCGACGAGCCGTACGCGTCGTCGAACTGGCGCTTCATGCCGACGCCGTGGAGCGACATGGAGAGGCGCGGTGGACTAGCGTCGCTACGGCAGGGGTAAAAGACTGGTGAGCGGTGAGCGAGCGGCGGCAGGAGCGGCGGCAGGAGCGGCGAGAGGACAGGAGGAGGCCGGCCGGTGGCGAGGCGCGAGAAAGCACACACAGCACGTTCCACGCGTTAACCTGTCGCCTACGCTGCCTGTACCGGCGTTGGCTCGAGTCTGGGGGGCGTGTCCCCGGCCGGCCCTCCTACGCCCTCGAGCACTGCGCACACTCACATACAGAGAGAGAGAGAGAGAGAGAGAGAGGCGAGCGAGGTTACCTGCTTGCTCGCGATCTTGCCGCCGCGGGGTCGTTCGTTCTCGTTGGGTCGGTCGGTCGGTCGGGTGGTGGGAGCCGTTGCGGAGAACTGTGAGCGAAAGATGTATACGTCCGCGACGATCTTTGTGGCGCCGAGTTAGCGCCCGAGGCGTATTTTTGCGGCTAAATCGGGCGTTTTGCCGGAGATTAGCACTTTGGTGGCAGGCGCTGATTGGCTCGATTTATCTCGGCGTCGTCGTTTCCGTCCGCCGGCTGTTCCTTCCAGAAATGGGCGGGAACGACCCCGAAGCGGCAACGATCGGACACGAGGGTGTACCGCGAGCGTCCTACAACAAGTCTAGCAGGTGTCGGCGACGTCAAAATAGAGAAGATGTGCATTCATCAGCTCGAACCCATACGATTCCAAAGGTGCATGCGATCGAACAGACGACAGAGCGTTGCCCAATCAGGGTCTCTATGAAAGAGGGGGTGGGAAAGGGGGAGAAACCGCCCCCCTCCGCTGCTCGAGGGCGACCGCTCTTCGAAGCGCGTGCCGGCATACAAATCGCGGGTTCATTTGGGAATTTCGGGCGTTTCCTGGACATCAGCAGCGGGCAACAACAGGAATTCAGCGGCGTAAGCTAGCTCACCAAGCACTCGGCAACCATGGGTATGGCCTTTTCGCGCGTGTTCGAGCGCCTCTTCGGCAAGAAGGAGATGCGCATCCTCATGGTCGGTCTCGACGCCGCCGGTAAGACGACCATCCTGTACAAGCTCAAGCTCGGCGAGGTCGTCACGACCATCC